>CAHIKZ030005407.1:2312500-2560000 GCA_903632075.3 Acanthosepion pharaonis | reverse complement strand
GAGTGGAGACAGAGAGGAAAAAGGGGTTTAAGTGAGATTAATTATCGATTAATTATGTATATAATTAATCGATAAAAAAATATTAAATATTGAGGAGTAACCGAGAAAATGTCAGACTGAAAATTAAATGATGTCAAGTATCCTCAAAGGCTGGAGAAAATAAATAATTACAAATATAATGGCAAACTAGTGTAGATAATGAAAAACCTGTCTAACGTTTTTTAACGAGAATCTCCACAAGTTTGCAGTAATGGCTACAGCAAAGTTTCATTACTTCCGTGGATCCAAAAAGTTCCAGTTTCCTTGGGAGTGTTAGTTATGTTTATATTTTATTTTTTACTGAATACAAGGCTCTAGAGCCACTCAATGCCATAATAGAAGTTGTGACAGATAAATCGGAACAGAAAGAGATAATAAACAAATTCACATTGATAGATATTAGTAAACTGACATAGATAGATAGATAGATAGATAGATAGGAACCGGAAATAGGGAGACTTTTAGAAGTGAATAAAACGTTAGTAAGAGAGAGAGAGTGAGAGAGAGCGGAAGAGGGGGACAGTTGCAATTAACCAATTTTCATAAAATATCAAATGTTCACCATTTTTTTAAAAATATACAATAAATACCGGATTTTTATGTTAATTTTTATAATTAATACTGGATTTTTTTGCCTTAATTTTAATAATTAATGCCGGATTTTTATGTTAATTTTTATAATTAATACTGGATTTTTTTGTCTTAATTTTAATAATTAATGCCGGATATTTATGTTAATTTTTATAATTAATACTGGATTTTTTTGCCTTAATTTTAATAATTAATGCCGGATTTTTATGTTAATTTTTATAATTAATAATGGATTTTTATTTTCATTGTTATTTTTTATAATTAATACTGGATTTTTTGTCTTAAAGTAAGATAAAAATCCGGCATGAAGCTGGATTTTTATCTTAATTTTTATAATTAATACAGGATTTTTATCTTAATTTTTATAATTAATACTGCATTTTTATTTTTATTGTTATTTTTTTATTTTTATTTAAATTTGTAATTAGTGCGAGATTTTATTTTTATAAGTAATATAGAATGTTTATTTTTAAAATTAATACCGTATTTTCATTTTCATTTCTATAATTAATATCGTATTTTAATTCTTATTTTAATTAATACATGATTTTTATTTTTATTTCCATAATTAATACCGGATTTTACAAGGAGTATTAACGGATTAAGCAGTAAAAACAACAACGAAAGAATAAATTCATAAGTGGGATGAGAGGAAAAGAGAAAGTTAAAACGTCTTTAGAATGACGAAAAGACGAGTCAAAGAGAAATGGTTAAGACATTGGTGTCAGGCATTAAGAATGTCGTGTCTTCGCATACATCTGTGTAGTTTGGAACGATGTGAAGCACTCGAAAGGGATTCTGTTATCATTGTTAACGCAAAGTCGCCCACAGTAACACGTCTTTTGTTATCGTCCTCACTCTCGAAAAAAAGAGGAATGTTCCTTTGTAGTTTTTGATTTCTATGTTAGTTGTGAACAAGAAAGAGGCATGTTTTCGTCTTGTCATCTTTTACCGCCCAAATCCTTTACGAAATCTTTTAGACAAACGAACAACTTATGATAAGTACAATATTTTTTCGTTTTCAAATATCCTTTCTCTTTTGCTTATTCACTTTTTATGCTGTGACATTTTGTTGTAAATTTGTTTTCCCCATCCAACAATTCGTACGCAACGTTGGAGTTAAGAATGGGAGGGAAAGGCGGAGTCTTTGCGAAAAAGAAAGAAAATGAAGGAAATGAGGAAAATAAGAAAGGGCAAACCTTGCCGTCAAAGAACCAAAATCAGAATAAGAATAATAAATAAAAAATGGTCCGCATGGGTGGAGGTTAAGTAAGTACGGGGGTAGAGGTTAAAACGGGTGTGATGAGTCTGGATGCTCAAAATCGTCTTTTATTTACTGACATAAAATTACAAAACTTTCCTGCTGATAGTACTGAACTGTTACGTGATATTTGTCCTCATATATGGCAGTGAATGCTGGACAATTTCATCAAAGATGAAGAAGAGACTTGAAGCAACAGAAATTTGGTTCTACAGAAGGATACTGAGGATACCATGGACCTAACATTCAAGCAGCGACGAAATTTTAGAGAAAATAAAAACAAAAAACAGGCATTTGTACTTAATATCTAGAGGAGGCAGCTGTAATATCTATGGAATATAATAATGAAAGCGGGCTTGGAAAATCTGATATTTACAGGACAGATTGGAAAATCTGATATTTACAGCACAGATTGGAAAATCTGATATTTACAGGACAGATTGAAGACCAGAGAGACATAGGAAAACAACGCACAACATTATTTACATTGTTCGGACTATCGTCCTCATCTTTGTTGCCATATTTATCACAACGCTTCGACCGTTGTACGCTCCGGCCTTCTTCAGATGGTTGGAATGTCGAACTGAACATACAGTAGTGTATATAATACCTCATCTCAAAAATATAGACAGATAACGCACACCATACTTAGTGAGCTTGTGTAAATGGATGGCGGAGCAGGGTTTAAGAGAAATAACAAAAAGACAAAATAAAATGTGACATAGTTAAGCAATGGCGAGCCTGGTGAGTATCAAGGTGGATGACGGCTTGGGAATATCAGGTGCTTGTATGTGCGGGTGAAATTGTGGAGAGCTATGATTGCATAAGTCCTGAGGGGACACGGTTCATCAAGAAGAAGAAGAAGAAGGACAAGAACAAGAATTTTTGACAATAGAAAGCGATGTAATTTCTCTTTTTATACTTTCTTCTCGGTTCAATT
The DNA here is from genome assembly GCA_903632075.3 of Acanthosepion pharaonis. Lineage (NCBI taxonomy): Eukaryota > Metazoa > Mollusca > Cephalopoda > Sepiida > Sepiidae > Acanthosepion > Acanthosepion pharaonis. The sequence goes on along the minus strand of CAHIKZ030005407.1, from coordinate 2,557,169 downwards.
CCGTTTACATCCCTCTATATAGATTCATCTGACTATCTCTCCTTGGCGCATGTTGAGGGTTCGGAGGTCGCCTCACTCCGAACTCATGAGTCGGTATTTGACATTGTCATGTGGTTTGGTGAGACTTCCTCTTCAATGCTGATTCAGGACATCTTGGAAGAGATGGAAATTTTTTTAAAGTTTACAGAAGGTAAAAGTTTACATAAGACCCGAGAGGTGGTTTATCCTATATTAAATACCATCCAGAATATTTATTACCTGGCGTTAATTTATTCGTGTTGCCAACACTAGATTAGATACAAGCCAATGCCAACAACGTCGATCCAGCCATGTATGCGCAATTATATACGCACACGCAATGGTCCAATTTAGAAATTTTCCTTCTTCTGCCTTCACCACAGCTTAAAAAGTTTCATCCACCCTGGCTGTTAGCAGGTTGTACCGGATTTACAACATACCAGTACTACCTCTTTAGACCAAGACTGAACTAACTCATTAAACAAGTGAATTTGTTTATCTTGGCCAAAAATCTAAATCTTCGAATAAAGGTTCAGTTCCTGTTCAACATAATAATAAATATTGTCTGAGCAGCGTTTAAAAAGAACAAACCCCTCCTAACATCTTCTCGTATTCCCTACAAAATCAAAGTTAACATGTACAACACGTATATTCTTCCTTTACGGTGCGTAAAATAGACTATAACGCTTTTTAAGAAAGATTCATGACCAACAATCGTCCCACAGATCGTATAAGGGCATAAATCGTGTAAGGGTACAAATCCTTCTGGGCACAACTGGTTTGATCGTGCCAACAATCATCCCATTAATAAATGTTATACGCTTATATTTAACGAAAAAAAAATGACTGAATCAACAACGGACAATTTTCTTTTTACTCGCTTTATTTTATGCATCGTTTCTTGGAGGAAGCTTGAGAGCAATGGAGATAGAGAGGACGGATGTCACCTGGTTGACCGACAACCCATCACCACGTGCTGGCTGGTCTCACTAAGGAATCTGGCTGTAGCGAGACGTCTTGACTCATTCTATTCTAGCTTTAAACAAAGAAAACAAATCAATGATAGAATGGCACCTCCACTAGAATCAAACTAACCCCACTTGGTTCGTGTCGTCAGAGTTCTAACCTGTAGTTTGCCATTTTGGAGCATTCTGTAACAATATTCATCAGTAAATATTTATCTTCCTTTTAGCGATTCGCGCCTTATAACTAAGGGATCCCAACTTAATCAATAAACTCAGAGGAGGCTACAGACAGCAAGTCAACCAGAAAAGTTACGCAACAGTAAAAGACAGAGAGTAAAGTAAAGCTATATTGATGATCGTTTAAAGATACGCAGATGGTCCGGCGGTGAGAGCAGACACAGAAAAGGAACTACAAGAACTCCCACAGAAGATAATGAAGGAAAGCAAGAAGAAGGGACTAAACATTAATTGCAAGAACACAGCTGCATGATTGTTAGCAAAAGGGAGAACCTAACATGCAAGTTACAAATTGGAGATACCAAAATCAAACAACTACAACAATTTGAAATATCTGAGAAGTTTTTAACAGAGGACGGAAGGTACATTTGGATATCGAAATACGCCTTCCAAAAACTAAGCAATGTATTAAGAAACCTAAACATTTCGTTAAGAAAAGAAAAGAGTACTCAAATGTTACGTAATATAAAGTCCTCCTATATGGCAGTGTGTTGTAACATATTTACCGACGATAATAGCTATGTCCCCATTCACATAACTACAGTAGTAAATACTGCATGTTGGTCTGCAGTTGGAGATTCGTCTCCAGCTGTGCTGGTCAAACTCTTTGCCTCCGGGCAGAGAGGATCCCCAGACGTGGCTATGTCGAAGGGCAGAGTTTTGTCTCAGGAAACAGTTACCCGACCCCGTTTTATACGCGGTCTACGGGGAAATTTTGCTCGAGCCTACGGGCTCGGATACCCCACATTAAATTTGGCCTTGTGCCACATCTGACTGCGTGGGACGGTTGGTAGATATCCTGCAGTTGGAGATTCATTGTGGATTTTCATTTGACTCACTTCTAGCAATTGCCTTCTTCTTTTAGGCGCCGGTGGCAAATCTTAACTATGTTGTTCGTGTCCAAAGTATTATCGCTCATTACCAACCTTCGTGTGGTTATTCTATTTAGTAACCTTCCCTAGGTTAAAACACAGTGATTGCTGGAAAATCTCCTAAATGAAGAAGAAACTTGGAGTAAAAGAAATTTTGTTCTACAGAAGGATGCTGAGAATAGCATGAACAGAACATGTGAGCAACGATGAAGTTTTAGAGAAAACGAAAATAAAAAGGACACTTATACTTAATATCAGGAAGAGACAGTTTAAAGTTCTAGGGCACATATTTGGAAATTTTTATACTCACAGGACTGATTGATGTAAGGGGGACTGAGAAAACAACACATGAAACCTCTAATGAGCTTGAGTAAATGGACGCCAGAACAGGATTTTGGGGAATTGTGGAGAGTCGTGATCGCCAACGTACTGAAAGGACATGGCACATAAAAAGAAGAAGAAGAAGAAGAAGAAGAAGAAGAAGATCTTCTGTCTTGGGGCTGATGACAGAAAGAACTTTGACGGATGCTTGTTCAAATGGATTCCAATCCTTTGGCAGAAACACCTTCATTGAAAAAGAACTTTGGGTCGGAATGCAACAGTTGACATGATCGTCCTGCCAATTTTGGATTGTCTGACCCAATGCTAAAAACGACCTTTTGTCACATTTTTCAACCGTTGAAAAGCGAGTAATTATATTCAACCTTCGATCAGTTCCGGGCCCTGTGTTTACGCATTGTTTTACGTGTGTCTCCTGAAATGGCCCACAACAAAAAATGGCGGACACTGTGATTGAAACCAGCACAAAGAAATAACAGAAACTACAAGAACCGATATATATGTACAGACAAATAATAATATATTAACAAAGGTTACAAATTACAAAGACTATCATCTGTGTGTGCGAATTAATGGGTAAACCTTTGATGCAATGTATGTGTGAGTGAATGTGCGTACGTACGTTGCATGTTTGTGTATGTATTGTTCATGGCGTTTCCCTCAAAGGGAAAAACGCAAATCTCCACGAGAGATTTACATTTTTGTAGTCTCAGCTGAAAGTGAGAAGAGAAAGAGGGCGAGGAAAAGATATCGCCAAGTATTTGTAGAACTCCGACAGAGCTGGAATCAAAGTGTCGTATTTTTTTTATTTTTTATTTTTTACCTCTCTACCATGTTTCTTTCGGAGAGTTTGCGGAGAAAAAAAAAAGCTTTGACAGATATCTGGTCCCATGGATTCCAACCCCGCAGCAGCATCTCATTTATTTTACTCTAGAGTGATGGTTGGTGGATACCAAGGCCAGGGTGACTGTGGCTGCAGCGACTGGGCAGTTTTCGTTCTTGGCCTCTATGTACGCGTAATGTCGCAATTTGCCATCGTGCAAATGGCGATTAATACAGTATCAAAGTGTATTAGCAGTTCTCTCTTCCTCTTTTCTCTTTGTCAAGTTATGTGGGAAGCCTAGTTCCTGTGAATCCCACCCCTGCAGCAGCCATTTCCCCATTCCAGTAAAGAGGGTGGGTTGGTGGATGCTGTCGACAGCGTGACAGTAGTTGCTGGGTTTGGGCAGTTTTTGTGCCTGGCCTCTATGTAGAGTATCCCACATTAAACCGACCTTGGGTCACATCCTTCCGTCGTGGGGAAGTGAGTAAATAGCGGAAGTTTGCCAAATTGTTAACGAATCGGTCAATCTTCACGACATGCCAAGTTTAAGTGGGATATTGTTTTATTTTCTTAAAGCCTTTTGACCCTTTATAATTAGGCTTCCTTCTTAAACTACCATCCTCGGCTACATATCTTTGGCAGTTCCTGGTTCAGTCAGTTACACGGACCGAGACAAGAATTTCTGTTTTCGCTACAACAGAATAAATAAAATTCTGCGCTCTTTCTCTCTCTCTCTCTCTCTCTTTCTCTCTCTCTCTCTCTCTCTCTCACACACACATATACACACACGCGCGCACGAGAGAGAGAGAGAGAGAGAGAGAGAGAGAGAGAGAGAGAACGTTGTTTTTTTTTTTATTTTATTTACACAAGCGGTATGCCTTTTCTCCCTAACCCTTAAACATTTATCTTTCCTTTCCACTCCCTACCTGGAATTTCTGACGGACCGTCTGCTTGGTCAATCATGAGTTTGACCTCCAGAGTGTTCAGTTAATTACACAGCACCATTTTAGCGATGTTTTCAGAACAGAATAAATAAAGGTTTAGAGAGTATATTTCAACTCACAAAAGAACACAAATATATAGCTACATATTTACACATGCACACATACACGCGCACATTCATACACTTAAACAATCTCTCTTTCTCTCTTTCTCTCTCTCTCTCTTTCTCTTTGTCACACACACACACACACACACACACACACACACACACACACACACACAGCTAGATGGGTGACCGCTTGGGAATACCAGGTGCTGTAAGCTTGGATGTGCAGATGGTGTAATCGATAACTGCTCAGAATTGGAAATCGGCTCTCCGATTTCCAATTCCTGTCGAGTTCGTTATATTTACACGCAAATACTCTTGGGAAATGGACAAATCCGCCTCCTCTCCTCCCAAATATGAGTTAATTAGTAGGATTTGTATCAGTAAGAAGTCATTATAACCTCCCAAAAATTCTTACAATCTAAAAATATTTTCTGGCTTTAAATAATCTACAAAAGGTTGATAAGCCGTAAAAAACATACAAATCAAGCAATCAATTGCACAGATTTTTCTCTCACACAAATACACTTTTAACTATGTGCATGAGAGCATGAAGAATTTAATGTATCTATCCTGTCTATCCTAATAACCTTCGCTTCCTACCACACGCCTCATTCAGAGATATTCTACCTTGAGTTGATATTGAGCCTTGTGTTTTATCAGTAAAAACCGTGTTAGTAAAATCTTATTTTCTATAATATTTTCATATATATGTGCTTGTGCGTTGAAAGCGGTAACGGTAGGTCTTTGAAATCGAAAAATCATTGCAGCAACATATATACAACTGTAATATTGAATTCCTGGATAAAAAATACACCAGGGGTATTAGTTAGTGACCCTCAGTATCTTATCAACATTTGCTTCTTTTTTTTTTTTACATTTATATATATTACAAATTAAACTAAGCACAACAGACTATTAAAGAATGAAAAATGTTCGCAGATTTTGACGTCATTCTGGGGGGGGGGGTCCAAATCCATGAATTTGTTTTGCTCATGCTGAGTCTCATAAAAACACTATATAAAATTCAATATTTTTTTATCCATAATGTTGAATGTTTTAATAGTATTCAACTTTTTAACAGGAAAAATCTCAAGCTGATGTAAAAAATTACCGTAAAATATTGTTGATTTATTGAAGATGGAATGATCTATAATGACATGGCTCTAACTTGTATTTAGATACATTGTATTTATTTTCAATTTTTCTAGTTGAATTGTTTACCTATATTACATACTAGCAGTAGAGCCCGGCGTTGCCCGGGGATGTAACAGTAAGAGATAGATCAAGTATCGACCATCATAAAGACTGAAAAATAAAATTGACAAAGATTATTGTTTAAGGTTGACGGACACGCATGTCTTAATTAATTTTATTTTTTATTTTTTTTTGTTTTTTTACGAATTGGTCAAACCCAAACTCAAACAAAAACATTGTTTTCAATCGTTATGAGTCTATCGATTGAATAGAATTTTATTATAAACAATTGTCTTGTAAATGGAATTTTTAAAGCATTCTGAATGTAAAATAAAGAAAAAAAAGTGTGCAAGACAACCCTCCCCGCAAAAAAAGTTTTGCTGAAATCGGTTGAAAAATGTAGGAAATCCGATCCCATATATAAACGAACACACACACACACACACACACACACACACACACACACACACACACACACACACACACACACACACACACAAACAACCTGGGTTTTATAAGTATAACTTGATATGGTGACAGAATCGTGTTTTATCGTGCTTTCAAATTGATTTCGTGCAAAAACATTTGTGTTTTTCCAATTTTTGGCGCTGTCAGAACCACTGCAACGTAATTTTACGTAGTCCTGTGAAGTTTTGTTGAAATCGGTTGAAAAATGTAGGAAATCAGATCCAATATATAAACGTCCAGACACACACACACCCACACAACCTGGGTTTTATAATAAGTAAGATGATCCATGATTGCACAAAATTAGGTTAAAATAAAAATGTATTTTATATGAATTCTACGTTATGAAAAATGAGATGCAGTAGAGTGTGGGTATGTATCATAGATTCAAGGAGAGGTATCATTGATTGGGAGGCTCAAGATCTTTGCACGGCCTGCTTGTCTTCAGGGCGAAGACAGTGAGGTCGCGTGGTATCTAGATGTCCTAATTTATTGGCCTCTTCCTCTTGAAAGTTAGATTGTTTACTGAATGCTGGGTGCTAAAGTAAAAGAAGAAAACATGGAAAAAGAAAAAAACAGAAATAAGGAAATATAGAAACGAAGAGGCAAGGAAAACTATCTGGTCAGCTTCAATCATACATGAGAGATTCATGGAAGATTGAAGTTTAAATACAGTAAATTCGACCTTGCTAACCGAACGCCACTCCGTGGCCAAATCGGTAAAGGCACGTCCAGCTGAATGACGGTTCCGTATAGGATACTGGTTCAAATCCTGTCAAAGGACGAATATTTTCTGTGAAAAATTTCTCCAACATTCAAGCCGGTAAATTTTTAATACTATTTATTATAAACAGAGCATTTACTTAAAAGAATGTTAAACATAAAAATATATATATATATATAGAGAGAGAGAGAGGTGGTACAGTTAATAGATCCGTTGTTATATAATCCAAGTGGATCCTAATAATATCAAACATTAAAACTGATCCACAAAGAGAGCTCAAAGTATTTATTATAACAATATAAATTACACAGCAAAAAAAAAAAAATCCCAAATTACCTTTTGGGTATAGATTTATTTCAACCAACACTAAGTATGTTGGTCTTATTCAACCCTGGTGGACGGATTGTGTTCGTATCGGAATCAGAGATTTAGAATTTAACTTAAATAGCCATCGAGAAATTGATACCGAACCTACACGAATCGACGCCTCAGCCAGACAAAATGCCCGAGTCGGTGGTAAGGGGAGGGTGTAAGGTATCTGTCTAAAAGAGAAAGGGCACAACTGATTTAACCCGGATAATATATATATATATATATATATATATATATATATATATATATATATATATATATATGCATATATGCTCATGGACCCCAATATGTATGTGTGTCTGATTGCCCATATAGAACTCGACGTTATTTCTATATACTTATCAATACTGTTCGAACTGCAAGGCACCTGCTTCAATGCTTTGATTTTTTATATGTAACTGTATAGTGAATTCATTGATACCCCATATATATATATATATATATATATATAAAATATATATATATATATATATATATATATATATATATATATATATATATATATATATATATATATATATATAGCCAAAATAGTGGATACTGTATTCAGCACCGAGTATCTTTATATCTATATCTATATGTTTGTGTGTGTATATATATATATACTTACATGCATATATAAATGACACACCAAAAAATCCCAAATTACCTTTTGGGTATAGATTTATTTCAACCAACACTAAGTACGTTGGTCTTATTCAACCCTGGTGGATGGATTGTGTTCGTATCGGAATCAGAGATTTAGAATTTAACTTAAATAGCAATCGAGAAATTGATACCCAACCTATACGAATCGACGTCTCAGCCAGACAAAATGCCCGAGACGTTGGTAAGAGGAGGGTGGAAGGTATCTATTCAAAAATGGTAGATGCTCAACCGATTCAACGATAAGGTTAGCTGTCTTAAATTTTTTATAAAAAGAGCACACCAGAATTAATCCTCTAAACTACTCTTCCTCAAAGAACTTAATAATGTTAAACAAACACTAATCACTAATCAATAACGGCTTCCCTAACCACCTTATAGACCACCAAATTAGACTATTTCTCCCCAAAGTAAGTAATAACGATATTGAACACACAGGCAAAAATTACATAATTAATTATCTGTTATAAAACATTTAAGACAGCTGACCTTATCCTCAAAAATAACAACACACCAGCTAAGTCAAAATTACAAAGAACGAACATTATCTATGAGTTCAAATGCTCCTTAAGGAACTGTGTTCCTGATCAAACCGGACTCATAAATAATTACATCGGTTACACAACTACATCCTTATCCAGACGGCTTACGTTACACCTATCTGATCACAGCTCCATTAGAACCCATTTAAACACACAAACTTACCAGACTCCATTGGAAACATACTAGTAGAAAAAACAAATATATTAACTGCATCCACCTACAAAAAAAGATTACAAATAATGGAAGCTTTAATAATAAAAAAGAAAAAAACCCAACTCTTAACAATATTAACTACGAACAAGGCCACAATGTGCTAACCGTATTCGGAAATTAAAACATCCCTACTACACACTAAGACATACACTAATGGCTAAAGGTATAGTGGAAAGCGCTCTGAAATATAAAACATTTGGACAGTTTTTACACACTCTTTGTCCAGAAAAGAAAGCTGTTGTTCGAACACAAGAAAAATTAAATAAAAAGCTTAACCGTAGTACCTTCTGTCGTTTTTAATGAAACATATATATATATATATATATATATATATATATATATATATATATATATATATATATATATATATATATATATATACAGTGTAATCCGGATATAAGAGACCCGGATATAAGAGAAATTTTCTCTGATCCCAAATTAGAGCCCATACTTACCTAAACAAAATAGACCAAACCCGGATATAAGAGAAACCCGGATATAAGAGACTTCTTCTCTGGTCCCGACAACTCTCTTATATCCGGTTTACACTGTGTGTATATATATATATATATATATATATATATATATATATATATTATCATGAACGTTATTTTTATTGAGTACAGGTGTTTGAGTTGACATATCTGGTATTATTTTTTAAGACTGAAATTAAAATTTAAAATCGATAAGAAGTGACTAACGAAAAATATACTCCCTCCGAACCCGTATTCCCTTTTTTTACTGTCGGGATGCATATTTTTCATTTCTACCGACTTTTCAGTTTCTCGGCCGGTTGATATTAATTTCAGTGTTTAATTGATAGGAATGTCAAGTCAAACAACTAGACCGACTAAAAATACCTTTTATACTGATAAGAAATAATGTTAGATCAGTAAATGGATACATTGTTGGGTAAATCGATCGCTCGATCAATAGCTCAACAGCATTATGCAGGCTTAGTAAATTTAATATAAATTTGTTACTTAAAGGAATAGAAATGTCATGGAATTATTACGAATATACCATTTTTAAAAAATTTCAATGAATGCTATGAAAACGAAATTGAAGATAAAATTACGTCTGTCTCTGCGTATACGGTCATTGTTATAACCATTGAGCTACAGCTGGAATAATTCGTCTCATAAGAAAAAAAGAAATCATTTTAGAATCTCTTCCACTACTTCACTCTTTATTTCTCTTTCTACCCCCCCCCGTTCTCTCACTTTCTCTCTTTCCCGGAAAAACGGAAATGTATTATTCGATTTATATTTGATCTTAGAGACAAGAATGAGTTATTAACTCTGAACCGGAAACAGAACGTTAATCAAAAACAGGTCACAAGTAATTGCTGTGGTTGTGACCGAAACAAAGACAATGAAGGATAATGTTCATTAATGAAAGCGAGGATGAAAACGGAAGGTCAAATCAGGAAAACAGAACCAGATTTAAATCTTAGTATCAATGACTTGATGCTGGTGATAATACTACTACTACTACTACTACTACTAATAATAATAATCTGACTGCAATGTATCTTTGAAGATATTCAAAAAACTGTCAAAATACAAGGACCTTGAAATAGAAATCTCGAAAATGTGGCATATGGGAACATCAACAATCCCTGTTGTAGTTGGAGCCCTAGGACTGTTTGGAAAAGATTGCAGTAGACTAATTTAAGGGATTCCTGGAAGTCCATGCCTCAAGGAGATACAAAAAATTGTTCTCACAAGTTCAGCCCACACTTTACGAAGGGCTTTATCTATGTAATATTTTTTTTATTTTTTTATTTTTTTGTCAGTGGAGAGTGTCATGATGCCATTTCTAATCTTAGGTCCCTAGGCGGGACCCGGAAAGAAATGTGTAAACGCCAGAAATCAAAGAAAAATAATAATAATAATAATAATAATAATAATAATGAAGAGATCACTAACTCCATTTGAGGTTGGGGCCCTGAGTTTGACTAGAAAAGTTCCGATATACTTATTTAACAGATTTCTGGTTTTCCAGGCCTTAAAGAAATACAAATAAATTATTCTCGCAAGTACAGCTCACACCTTAAGAAGAGCTTTATCTATGTAAAATGTGTCTGATCTAAGGTTGTTTTATTTATTTATTTAATAAAATGTTCAGAAAAAAAAAAAAAAAAAAACAAGAAGTCAAAAGATAACGATTGACATCCTATTTAAATTTTTGAAGATGAAAGTTGACTAAGAAGCAAGAAACTGAGGCGGGACGAGACAAGTGAAAAGTGCGAGAGAAGAAACTGTTAGCATAGACCTTACGGTTACATCTTGCCATTTCAAGTGTAAAATGATTAGACCTTACCGCCAATCTAGTTACCGCTAATATAACCTCATTCAGTAACTCTACCTTGTGGGGCACTTAGACCTTTAAAAAGAAATTTCACAGAGCACTTAATGTATCCGTGGATAAACAGCATCTCCTTCTTCTGTGTATCGTCTCCCTTCATGAGGTTGGCAATCATGGCTCTCCACAATTTCTTGCTCTTAATTTTTAGCTCTTAATAACTTTTGTCTTTTTGCTATATTTTCCAAACTTAGCTCCGCCAGCCATTTCCTCAAGCTCGCTAAATAGGTTGTGTGATAAATTTCTCTACCTCTCTTACTTTCAATATGTTCTGAGAGTGTCAAATTTTCCAAATCCTCTTTCCTCTTTTATGAGCCTCAGAAATTTCACTTATCTCTTCCTGTTATATATAAGTTTACTTTTTGTTGCCATTGTCTCCAGGACAATTGTTGCTCACATTTTCAGTTTATCGTATTCTCAGCGTCCTTCTGTAGAACCACATTTCTGTTGCTTGAAGCCTCTTCTTTATCTATTGGGAGATTGTACTATAGTAAAACCAAAGCGTTTAAAAGAAATATAGGAAGTGTGACGTACATCGCAAATACATAGGTAAATAAGAGAGTATGTTATGATATTGATAAGAATAGGAAGAGCAATTATGAAAACACAATTGTCACTACTGCTGTTATTGTTGTCGACTTATACACGATTGAATACAGTAGATAAAGGTAAACTTTGTGTCTAGTGTGAATAATTACTAGTCGGGCACTACGACCGAGTGAGATGGGGATGTGGTAGGATCCCATTTCGACCTAAAAAGACTAATTGACATCAGTGGAATTAATGCCATGGGTATAACGCAGACCCCACGAAGTACATTAATTCCATGTGAACTCCAAAAGGAAATAGCTACATCAGGAGGTCAGAGGTCAGTCGATTAGCCAGAGATATGCTTTGGCGATAAAACTAATGTTTGCCTCTCCTCAACTGATAGGCGGATGTTTTTCTTTGCTGGAGGTCGCAATCGGCTTTTCAAATCGTGTGCACACAAGGGTTCTTGACTCCACGGGAGATAAATCCAAACAATTGATCTAGGGTGTGTGTGTGGTGTAAAATTTCAGGCTTAAAAGCATTGATCGTTATAAGGCATAAGACTGATTCTAGCGATATTCTTTCAAGTGCTTTTATGATGTGGACTATTATGGCTCTCCACAACTTCCTATCATTTGTAAGTAACGTTTGTCTCTTTTAACCCTCCCAATCCTTGTTTTATCGTACACTTACACAAGCACGTTAGTTAGATTACATGCCATTTCTGTTTGCTCGTCTTTCTTTCGGCTTACGACCATATCACGTTGAAACACCGGTTCTCGTACAATCAACGAAGTTAAGCAACATCGAACCGGGTCAGTAACAAGATGGGTGTCCACTTGGGAATACCAGGTGCTGTAAGCTTGGATGTACAGGTAGTGTAATGGATAACGGCTCGGAATTATTAATCGGAAAGCCGAGTTCCAATTCCAGTTGGGTTCGTTATATTCACTTGGTAAAGGTATGAATCCACCTCTTCTCCCCCAGCTATGGGTCAATTCGTAGGACTTGACTCAGTAAATCATTATTATTTCTAAGAAATGTTTACAATCTAAAAATATTTTCTGTTTTTGATAACCTGCATCAATTAAACCGATCAATTAATCAATCAGTCAAATAATCAATCAATCCCCTTTGTCCTCGACAGATAAGGCGAACCCTTTCGCCTCCATCTTTGCCTCTAACCCAACACTAGATGACGAAGACCATCCCCTCCCCAAGTTCTCACGTATCACTGAGTACGATCTCAGAAATATTAACATCACAGCACGAGAAGTCACTAGCCTTTTCAAAGACCTTGACCCGAAGAAAGCCATTGGTACAGACAAAATTCCAGTAGTTGTTCTTAAGAACATCAACAGGGAATTATCCCCAATACTAGCAAAATTATTCAATCCCTACTTGAAGGAGAAATCCTCTCGAAGCCTGTGGAAAGTGTCAAAAGTATGCCTGGTTTTCAAGGACACGCGCGTGCGATCTTCCCACTCTCAATACAGACCCACCAGTCTCCTCAGTATCACCAGCAAGATTTTTAAGGCCATAATCAATAAGGTTTTTCGAGCAACTGGAAAAGAACAAACTCTTCAGCGATGAACAGTCGACTCGATCCACTGCCGACGTTCTATCATCACTCACAGAACCAGTGAGGCTCTTGACGACACCTCCACGACCATAGTACTAGATATCTCGACGGCCTTCGACAAGGTGTGGCACAAAGGCTTACTATACATGGTCTCCAGTTATGGAATTACTGGAAGAATCTTCTTAATCATAAAATCCTTTCTAACAGGTAGGCTCCTGAAAGTAATCAGTGGCCAGTTCTCCGGAGCCAGAGTAGTCAACGCAGGTGTTCCCAATGGGTCACTCCTCGGACCAACCCTCTTTTTGATCTACATAAATAATTTACCTAGGAATATACTCAAATCATATGTAAACACCTCTAAAACTCTCAATGGTCAAAGACTGGCGACTGATCTTTCTTACGATCTTGCGCAAACTACCCAATGAGGTAAAAACTGGCTGGTTATATACAATGCCTCGAAGACCAAGCTAGTTGCATTCCGCCATGACCCCGAACTACCACCAATCAGGATAAACGGTAGTCCTCTCAAGGAAGCACAGTGCCTTGAAAGTCTACTGGATCTCAAACTCACACCCGACCTCAAGTGGAACTCTTACATACTATTCATTGCTAAGGATGCAGGTAAAATGGTCGACTTTCTGTACCGCTCCAGTAAGTACCTGACTCCTCCTGCTATCCTCTACCTTTACAAGAGCCAGATCAGGCCAAAATGGAGTACCTTTGCCATATTTGGGTGGGAGCTGCCCAGACATCACCCTTCATCCTTGATATAGGCCAAAAGCGTCTGCGAGCTCTTGTCGGTGACGAATTATTCTCCACCCATCAACCTCTCTCCCACATGCGGGATGTGGCAAGTCTTTCGCTGCTTCCACGGAAAGTGCTCCGATGACCTACATTCCCTGATCCCCTCCGAGGCATACCTTCACAGCAAGAACACGCCATGCCACTTACATAGTAGCAAACCAGCCACATTTCCCCCGTATTCCATTGGTGAGAAGTAAGTTCCACTTCAGCAGCTTCTTCCCGCGAACCTTCTTCCCTGTGGAACCGACTCCCAATAGGCTGTCCCCTTGATCACCACAATCTTAACCTGTTCAAGGCTAAGGTTAACCGTTATCTTCCACTCCTATACACAAAAATGACCTCCAAACGTAACCCTCTATTTTATGTGCCCTCGGGCATTGTAAAGGGCGAACCTCACTGTAAAAAAAAAAAAAAAAAAAAAAAGATACACATTGCACAAAACCTCTTTCATCGTTATGTGTACTAGAAATGTCAACTATATGTTTCTGATTTTAATTATACATGTCTTTTTTTTGTTATCTTTTTTTCCTAAAACTTCTTTGTTACTTACATACTACATCCATGGTATGCTCAGCAACCTTCTGCATAACCAGATCTCTACTGGCTCAAGTTTTATCTTCATCTGCGAGGAAATTTTCCTGTATTCACTGACATATAAAAGGATTGATATTACATACAGTTTGAGCCCTATACTATTTGTTTTCAGCACGATTTCTCTGTTCCTTACTATTCTACTTAGTTTCTAAATGGCATATTACACTATTTCAATACGTTTTATCAATCAGTAAATAATTTTAACACATTTAAATGTTTTTTATTTGAATAATTTAGCATTTAATTATAAAAACCATCAAATAAATAGTTGATTATTTACAATAATAATAATAATAATAATAATAATAATAATAGTAATAATAATAATAATAATAATAACCTGGTTACAAAGATAGGATCTGTAAACATTTTATGGGACTTTACAATACATACAGACAGAACAATCAAAGTCAATCGTCCTGACTTCGTGATCAAAGACTACAAAAACAGAATGTTTTTTTTTCTTATTGACATGGCAGTCCCTGAAGATTGTAACGTATCTCTGAAGATCTTCAAAAAAACTATAAAAATACAAGGATCTTGAAGTGGAAATCTAAAAAAAAATATGTAACATGAGAACATCAACAATTCCAGTTGCAGTTGGATCCCTTGGATTGATTGGGAAAGATCCAATAGACTCAATGAAAGGATTCCTGGTAGCCCATGCCTTAAAGAAATACATCAAATTGTACTCACAAGTACAGCACACACCCACAAAGGGCTTATTTATTAGTAACAACGTAGATCTAAGGATAGAGCCCTGGGGGGGACCTACATTAATGAAAAATGGCCTAGAAGAGTAGCCGTTCAAGTTTTTGCGATTTGATGAGAAAGATTGAATCAATTTAAAAATTAATCCAAAAATATAACTATTCAACTCGTGAAGAAATTCACCATTCTTATCTAAAACTCAATAGACTCTTTCAGTAACAACATTTGAAACATTAGCAGGTGACCTAGAGAAGCGAACTATATTGATTATCTAAAAGAAGACCCTGCAATGTGAGATACTTAAACAATTCACAATTGATTAGAAACGCTAGTACTTTGTCAAAAAGAGAAGAATCAGACGGCCCAGATAAGTTCCTGAAGGCTGGAACTACAGAAGAGGATCTTCAACAAACTGGAAAGCAAAAAACAGCAAGGTATTCATCGTAGAATTTAGAGAGAACAGGAGCCAGTTCTGGAGCACATTTCTTACGTACTATTGCAAGGATTGCATCAAGTTCACACACTTTGTGGGGATCAAGTTTAAAGATAATAGCAGAAAGCATGGACGGAGTTATATGCATATCACACTATAGAGACTCAGCTCTAAGTGGAAACTCAAGCAAATATACTCCAGATGAGTCAAGAGTAGAAATGCAAGAGAATTTACGAGCAAAACATTATACTCTATCAGCAGATGTTAACACCTCAAATTGAGTGAAGAGAGGAGGGACAGAAGACTTACTGATCTTTAATGCACTATTACAGAGCCGCCGGTAGTCAAAAGAATGAATTACGGAAACATATAGAGTAACGTCTTGTGAGTCCTAATAAATGCGCAAGCGAAAATCCTATGATGGCACATAGGGTCGTTTCCACGGACGACCTAATCAAGTAGCTAGTGAACAGGCAAAATCTCCTTCAACCGTTGGAAATGCAGTTTTAAATGTATTCAGTAAGTGACGATAGGTGGAAGCAATGAAGTCTTGTATGTCAGTCACATGTCTAAGACGTCATCTAATTCATAATGGTCAACGTCGATTTTAGAAAGTATTTGAATTTGAAAGCAGGCACTAGAGCATTACACCCTCAGATCTTGTAAATGATCAGAAATATGGCCGAGCGCTCTATCATAAACATTCGGAGATTATATGCGTTCATTAATTTTTAACATTCGTCGGATTATTACCGTTAACTGAAAAAGTAAAGAATTTTTTTTTCTGTCTTTTCTAACCAAACCTGTTTCTACCTCTCTCTCTATATATATCTTTCTCTTTCTCGTTCTCTCTCTTTCTTTCTGTCTCTCTCCCTCTCTTTCTCACACCATGTTTATATATATATATATATATATATATATATATATATATGTGTGTGTGTGTGTGTGCGTGTGCGTGTGTGTGTGTGTGTGTAACGGGTTTCTTCGTCAAAATACGGGTAGAAATTCCCAGGGGGGAAACAACTGGATTTGAGGGTTAGGCTCTCTGAGAAAAGCAACACCCGTGGGAAAGAGGAAAACTGCATCATTTTATTTAGGAAGAAATCGAGAAGATATTTGTTTTCTTCAAGTTAACTCTGGTCATATGGTCATGGCTGTGTGAGTTTGAAGATTGTATAGCACGCACATCTAAAATAGGAACAACGCACTTGCCATGTCAAACGGTATTCACAACCGAGCTTTGAGTTGGATTAAAAATCCAACAGCTGTTGCCAAAGAAGATCTTAAATCTTTCAAAAATTAAGAAAGAAAAAAAACGAAAAATAGAGAAGTGCCTGGGAGTTTTTGAATTTTAAAGTCTGAACTAAAAGGATTGCTTTTCTTGATCAACGTCTTTTTCTGACATTTTAAACTATATGGGGTAAAAAAGACAATCTGACATGCAGATGTATGGCTCTATAATGGCGTGAGGCTTCAGGATTAAAATAAACAGTTGATTTACCCATGCCAAGAAGATTAATGGTGGATGATAATGACGAGGAAATACACGGGTAATTTAAACAAAACAAGATGAGGAATTTATTCACGAAGTTACACGCTTGAAGTTGTGTCAGTAGCTTGTTTCAGGAAAATAAATCGGAAATTTTAAAAGTCTGTAGTTTTAACGAATTGTCATGAAGAATAATGTTCATGTAACGGATTAAATGATCTGACACAAAATAATATTAAAAATGGTTAAAACAAAAGTAAGAGAGTTCGTTGCTCACCGAAGGGATATACGGTTGCATACATTCAGAAGTAGAAGAGAGATAGCTAAAATATATTGCTTTCTTAGATTGTTAAAGGAAAATTCTTTGAAGTGATTCATGCTTGGTTAGAAGCCGATGATATAATTGGCAAATAATTTTACACTGGCAAGAACTTCAACGCCGGTCGCTGGTCGCTAAGAACCGAAAGGCAGCCTTTCAAACTTCAGAACAATTTCACATAGGATCACGAATTTATTTCCTCCTTCTTTTCAGCTCACCGGTTAATTTCTGTGAAGACATAGTTTTTATTGGTCAAAAGAAAGTGTTACATAGGCTCAAGAATTCCTTCCGTCTTTTTCCTCAGTCCTTCGAATTTGAAAGGAGTGGGTAAAAAGTGTTATTATTTCTTTCCTACTCTTTCTATTTCTTTTTCTTTTCTGGAACAAGACCTACACATGTTTTGCATATAAGGCTGATATAAAAGTTTTATAATCTAATGTTTACGAAAAAATGGAAAATTAAATTTTCTGATTCATTTCGAGAATTAATAGCAAGAAAGATTTTAAACAAGAATTATAGCATTATCATAGATCTATAGAATTATCATAGTATTATCATAAAATTATAGTAGTGTAACCCGGATATAAGAGACCCGGATATAAGAGACATTTTCTCTGGTCCCAAATTAGAGCCTGTGTTAATGTATATAAAATAGACCAAACCCGGATATAAGAGAAACCCGGATATAAGAGACTTCTTCTCCGGCCCCGACAACTGTCTTATATCCGGGTTACACTGTATTCTCATAGAATTATAACATTATCATAGATCGATGCCAAGAGACCGCATTTAGCCTTCTGTTAGTTCCCAATTCCAACAAAAAGTGGGTGTGTTGACCCTACTGCCAGTATTTCCATAATGTTATAGATGTTGTATACACATACACACACATGCACACACATCTATATATCTATCTTCTACGTAATTATATATAATTATATTAATTGTAATTTGCTATATTTATGGGAAATAAATACTATGGACATAGAAATCAACAGTGTATGGTAACTGATGACTGCTTAAGGCGAGATAGGCTGAAATGTTGATTTCTCTGTATCTTTGTGTGTGTGTGTGTGTGTGTGTGTGTGTGTGTGTGTGTGTGTGTGTGTGTGTGTGTGTGTGGCTGCTCACAGGCTTGTGTTCGTGTGCTCACAGGCTTGTGTGTGTGTGCGGGAAAACTGTTGAATCCTTTGTATTTTGATGATAATTCTCTTTGATTGACAAAAAGTTTACACAAATCAACACAGAAAATTCTGAACGCTTTAAATAAAGCTATTTAAACGCAAAAACGGAACTTTTTTTCTCCAAAATCCTGATTAAACAGGGCAATCAATCAGCTTCAAATAGCCACAAGTGACCAAATATACGTCACGACAGAGAATTACGAAAAGCACACACACACACATGCGCACACACTCACACATACATGCGCGTGTATGCATACATATATATAACACTTAGATGAGCTCATAAGTACACTTTGGATTAGTGAAACAAAACACACAGGAAAATGACATTGAGAGAAAGAGCCGGATACTCAGATAAAGACAGAGAGAAAGACGCAGAGAATGAGAGAAAAAGAGAGACAGTGAGAGAATAATAATGTGAGAGAAAAACATATAGAGTCTGAGGAAAGATAAATTCACAATTTTTAATAGAATTAAAAGAAATAGAGAATAAAAGAAGAGTCTTGTCTTTTATTGCATATAAAATATTTTGTTGTAACCCGCTTTTCACATAAAATATTTAACTGTTCTGTATTGCATATAAAATAATTTACCATGTTCTTAATTGCATATAAAATTATTTATCCTACTTTTCATTGCGCATAAAATATTTGTTGCACGAGCTACGGCAGCTGTTGTTGTTGGTTTTGCTACGAAGGGAGTTTGCTGCTAATCTCTGTAGGGGGAAAAAGGAAAACCATCTTTTCGTTGACAGTAATCGATAGAAAGAAAGAGCGAACAAATCTTCGAATGCCTAAAACGAGGAGTAAACCAACATCGTCAAACTAAATTGAACACAACAATTTAATAAAATAATGGTGACAATTCAGTAGAAAGAGTTAAAAAGATTGAAAGATTTAAGTGTTCGTAAAAAAGTGGGAGAATAAATGTCGATGTATACAAGAACCTGTGTAGGTGTGAGTCAGTGCTTGTGTAATATTTATGGCTACGATTAACTCACTTTTCATGTCAGATGTAGATGAGTGCTTGTGTGAGTATTTTATCTCGCTTGTGCTGCTGGTCAGTACCTAGACGGCTGACTGCTTCGGAATACCAGGTGATATAAGCTTGGATGTGCGGGAGGAGTAATGGATAATGGCTCGGAATTGTTAATCGGAGAGCCGAGTTCCAATTCATGTTCGTTATATTCACTAATGTGCAAATACCCTTGGGAAAGGTATGAATATACCCCTTTTCCCTCTAGTAATTATAATATAGTATCCCTAAACCATTATCTCCTCCCAAAATTTCTTACAATCTAAAAATATCTTCTGGCTTTAAATAACCTAAAAAGGGTTGATAAGATGTAGAAAACGAATCGATCAGTCAAATAATCGTGTGTTAGTCTCCCTGTATGGCGTGAGTGCCTGAATAAGAAGGCTTTCTTCAGCGTAGTGTGAGTGAGTTTTTGCGTAAGTGTCTGAGCAAGTGAATGTGTTCAGTGTGCTGTGTGTGCTAATTGTGTATACCCTTCAAGTGGCATTTGATGCGTTCTTTTATAGGTCGGAGATAGGCTCCAAATGAATGTTGAAATTTAATATTTTTCATTGTGTTCCTATTGGTTGAGAAGGTCACGTGATGTCCTTAGTACTACCTCGACGATAGGTGACAACAAGTCTGGTTTTAAGCGTCTGTTTTTGGACTTAGTTTAGTTGTGGAGGTAATTTAAAAACGTATTTTCTCTTTATTCTTTTTGTATTTTCCTACTTCCAACATATTTTAATCCGCTCTTTATTCTGCACAAAATATTTTATTCTATCTTTCATTGCTTATAAAATATATTACCCAGTCTTTAAATGCATCAATTGAAAGGAATTGAAACAGGTATGGAGTAAATCCGACAGAATAATTGAATAAGCAACTGATGTAATGAATATGCATACACCTAGTTCCCCCCTCACAGTAATATGATTGACTGGTGTCAGCCATAAATACAGACTGGTGTGGAGGTAAATGGACTACGCCAATTGACGAGGCCTATTGTCTTCGCCCATTGCCTACGCCTATTGCCTACCACTTCGACGAGGACCAGTCCATTACGGTTACCTGCTAGATTGTTCTACCTGCTTACAGTAGCCAACAACCACTTTGCTACCTCGAACAAATATATCCCTTTCCGGGACATATCTTTAAATTTCATCAAAGATTTTTGGGGAAATGGGTTATAGAATAGAAAATGCTTCAGATTCTTTGTGGTTTGTTTGCATCGGTTCGCTAGATCAAACATGCTATATCATGAGGCGTTAGTGTGTGTGAGAGAGAGAGAGTGAATTCTAGAGAGCAATTTTGTGTCTGTCTGTTACTGTATGTGTGTGTATTTAATTCCTGGAGATGGTAGTGGGAAGAAATGGGAAAGGTGTTCGTGTATGTGTGCGTAGCAAATTTCTAGTTGGTCTTGCAGTTACAAATATTAGTACGTACACTGACTGTGAATTAAATGTACATTATTAAGTTAAGAGTAAATTTTATAGTTGAGCAAAAATCCTGTTTATCGAGAAATTTGGTGGTATGTGGGTGTATGTTTGGTTCAATTCTATTATTAATATTATCATTCTTATTATTATTATATACAACTTATTAGTGTATTGGCTGATGTTGGTGTGTTGCGAAAAGGTTTCTTAGCCTGTTTTTGGTCGTGTACTGAACATGACGGAATTAAGGAATTTGGGATACGTAAAACTTTTGTGGGATCACTCACGTCATAGCAGCAGAAATTAGCCTCGTGTTCACGGAGATAAAAGCATACTTGACAGGAAATAAAACGTAAAAAATAACAGGAAAAATGGTAAATTGTATGTTAATTTCATACAATTTATTTATATATTTCTTGTGGGTATTGGCATGTGTATTTTTTTAGGTTACAATTGTTTTATTTACTTGTTTGCATTCATGTACTTGTGATAAAAGGGAGAAGTTACTTCGTATTATTACACGTCATATCACAGAGATGCACTTGCAAAAATCTAACGGACCAGAGATTGGCAGCTGATCACTCCTTAGAACTAGTTCTAAAATCTCAGTGAGTGAAAACTTTCAATGCCTCGAAAGCCAAACTAGTTACCTTCCATCATTGCTAATCGGACCAAGAAGTATCATAAATCACGATGAACAGATGCCCCCCCACACACACACATGGAAAACCCGTGCCTTAAGCGTCTATTGGGACTTAAAATAAATGCGATCCATCGGTAAAGATGCTGGAAAAATGATTGGGTCACTTTACCTGACTCCCCTTGATATGCTCTAGCTTTACAATGACAAGAACAGTCTGAAAATGGAGAGATTGTTGCCATATATGGGCAGGAGCTGTCCAGTCTCCACATTCCAGTCCAAAATTTCCATGAAAAGTGCTTAAACTACATCCCTTAGTTCTACCAGTTCTAACCTTCATGGCTAAGATCCACTAAGCTACGTACTTTGTAGCGAACTACCTTCGTTTTTCCATTGCTGAGATGTAAGTTCTATTCGAGCATCTTCCCATAAACCGTCGCTTTGTGGAACCGACTCCCAAAGACGGTGCTTCCCTCTTCACTACAATCTTAATCTGTTCAAGTCTACGGTTAACTGTTAATTTTCCCCACATATCCACATAAACTGTGTCTCTTATTATATAACCATCTACCTCAGGTGGCTCCCAGGCCTTGTACAGTACGAACACTATTCTAAAAATATCATTTCCTAAAAAATTCCGTTTAAGCTAAAATGAACCGTTTTCATATGATCGTTGTTTTATCCCTCATTCCATATAATTTATTTTATTCTCCACATCATTTCATATAAATCATTTTATCCCAAGCTTCATTGCACCTGAAATATTTTAGCCTGTTTTCCATTGCATTTGAAATGATTTAATATGTCTTTCATTGCATAGGAAATACTTTTACCTTCCCCCTCAATGTTAATAACTAGAATATTATGCCCTCTGCTTTAACGCATATAAAGTAATTCCTCCAGTCTTTGTGAATGAAATATTTGAAATCGTCTTTCATTGCATGCAATATATTTAACCATGGCCTTTCATGCATATAAGATACATGATTAAGTTTTAGAAAAAGGATTCGAACGGAAAGGTTTTGCTTTGTTTTAAGCAGAACGATTTTTGGCTCCTGTAAAAAAAAAAAACTGTTTAACTTAAAATGTTGTGTATACTTTGCGAAAACCTGAAGGAAACTCAATTTTGATTTATTCAGCACGAACACCGACGTCATCTGTCCAGACTTGACTTAAATTTATGCACAGGGTACCCCAAAAGTCACGCAGCATTTGAAAAGAACGCACACAGAAGGAAATTTGTTTGACACCATGTTTTATTATTAAACCCATAAAATGTCCTAATGATAAATTGTCATATACAGAAATTTTATTTCATGTCAGTCACTTATGTGCTATGCGTGATACATGCTCAGACGATCATGTATCTTTCGATACATGACTGACGAGGCAGATTTTTTTCCTTTCTGCGGTGGAACAGTTGCCATCCAAGGCTTAGAACTGTCCTGCTGGGGAGAGAAGAAGAGGATTAGCACGTAAGTGAATATAATTGATCTGAGTGAAATGCGAACTCGGTTCTTCTATTTCTGAATCCGAACTGCTATCGATTACTCCACCGTGCCTCCTTATGTAAAGATAAAAGTTGTTTTTTTTTCTATTGGCAATACAACTTTTGGGCTACCCTGTATTTGAAAAGAAATTTTTATTTTCGAATATTCATTTTCAAAAACCAATTTCGTTCCATTTCAAATGGAACTTTTACATGCGATCCATCGCTAAAGATGCTGGAAAAAGGGTTCCCTGTACCGCTCCAGTGAGTACCTTATTCCTCCTCTACCTTTACAAGAGCCAGCATGCTTACAAAAGGAAGGAATCTTTTAAAAACTTGATTTCTGATTAAGCAGTCCACCACTTTTAACATTTTATTTAGCCGACTCCATAGTTTTATTTTATGACGCCCTTGTTGCCATTTTCTTTTCTTTCTTTTTTTTTGTTTTTTGTTTTTTTGTAAGGGGTGTGTAATTGCAGTAAGCCAAAGATAATTCTATGTCTCAACTCGAAGAAAAAAGTAACCAGTTGGTCCAGAAAAATGATGCGACCGTTTCGTATTTTTATAAGTCACGATAGAGGACGTCCAAGAGAACGAAGCGCCATTTTATAAGTGAATCTCTCAACATCCCGAAGCGAAGCCATTGAAATCACCAGCGTTTGTTTACTGGCGGAGAGTGTTGAAAAGCACGCGTGCGCACAGATACGTATTTATTTGTGTATGTGTGCCTGTTTATGTGTGTGTGCATACATATTTAGAGAGAGTGAAAGCGATTATATTAATTAATATACAAACGCACACACACACACACACATTGTATATTGTATCGATTATAATTAAGATCCATCAATACAATTCTTTGTGTGATAAAGAAATATTATTAAACTTTTAATTTATATATATTTTGTTCTTTTTTTAAATTCATTTTTATTTGTTTTTTCAGGTAGATGTTTAAAGTTATTCCTGACTTTTGATGAAAATGACATCGCAAGAGAAAACGTAATGTGTTTCCTAGTTCATAGAGGCCAAATCGGACACACAGGTCCAGTGGAATTACATTCCAAAGTATAATTCGTGTTCGTATTCATGTCTGGCACAAGAAATTTATGGATATGAGAAGTACCTTGGAGAAAGCAGAAACTGAGCATTATCAAAATGTGTTGATTACAACAGATGGGGCCCATATGCACGTGTTCTGATGCATTTAAATAAAACTCCCTTTTTTTATATGTTTTCTCAATGACACATGGCATAGTGGATAAAGGCGTTAGTTAGATCCAGTGACAGGACCCAAAGAGTGTGAGTTCAATACTTGGTTAAGGCGGTGGAGAAGTTGGAGACGGCAATTAACGGGAGATAACTGATAACTAACATCCATTGGCAAGTGGGACTAGAACAGTCTACTCCAGTGAGCGAAATAAAGGGTTCAGTTCAACATTCCAACAACCTGAAGAAGGCCAGAGTGTACAACGACCGAAACGTTGTAATAAATATGGCGACAAAGATGAGGCAATAGTCCGAATAATGTAAATAGTTTTCTAATAAAACATGTAAAGTTACCTCTATTATCATTGACAAGGCATTTTTAAATTTTACAGATAATTTATGGACACCCTGTATATCATTTACGTGCATACTTTTGTACAAAGATAGTTTAAGCGCCATTATTAGTGCTTTCAAATAATGCATACAAACATTCATGTATGTATACACGCACATAAATACACTGATGTGCCAAAATTCATGGACTAGCAGATACAAAGATAATGATAAATGGCACCATCTTACTTTTATCATCATTGAAATACCCAGGGCGATATCATCTGTTGAATCAGAGAAACACGACTTATTCTTTTAAAGGGTGTTTCATTAAGACGGATCAAATTCAGCAACTCACTCTCATTATTCTGGAAGACTCTATGTCTGACAACAGGACTCTGCACCAGGCCACCCAAGTAGAAGAACCCAGACATGGCTGTCAGGCAATTTCTGCGACCATATCAATCCTTACATTTGGCCACCTAACTCCCCAGACTGCAACCTCCGCCATTATTATTTGTAGGGCGCAGTTGAGCGAGAGACCAACAAAACGCCATGCAACACCAAAGATGAAGGAAAAGATTCACCAACTTTAACAAGGAGACCGTCCAGATGAGTTGCTGAAGATTCCGAAACCATTTGTAGGCCGTTGTTGAAACCAATGTCGATTTTATTGAATAAATTTACTCTTCAGTGTTTCAAGATATTTTTCTGTACTTTTGGCAAATATATCTGTTAAAATAAGATGTCAGTGTTAGTTTCATTTTTTGTGTAATTAAAAAGACAATTTATCCATCGCACACTGTATATCTACCTTTGCCCCAGCAAGAAATGCGGAAACGTTTTAAAATTTCAGTGTTCTTTGCTTATGGCTAAAAGGCGTTGTTTGCTTGGCTTTCGCGCTGACGTAGCGAGAAAATTAGGTGTTCTAGGTACAGAAATAGTCGGAGCAATTGCTTTTCTAGCTCGACATGTCAAATTTTTTTTTTCCAACATGCGACGTCTGCCTGGCCGTCGCTGGGCAACAGTTAAGAAGAAAATGCCGTCGACCTGCAGACGATAATGTCGAAAATGTGACGCGATCCTAGGGCGTTTCCCGCCAAACAGTCTGCGGACATTTTATGCCTGCAGATTCTGACGAGTTCTCGACAAGTGAAATTAAACTGAACTAATAAACGTCGCCATCCGAACAAACCCGTCTTGTAGCGATTATGCCAGATGATAAGGCTTTGCTTGTAGTGAGGAACAAAACAAGTGTTTCTCTCGTAAAACAATGTTAGTGAGTTCAGTCCTCATGCGTGTGTATATATATATATATATATGTATATATAAATATATATATATATATATATATATATATTTAAATAGGTTAGAAACGGTACAAAAGCGTATTAAGGCATTAAAAACTAGAAATGTTGTATTGCAGGCCATGATAAGTTTAAAATAAAACACACACCAGTCGACCGGTTTCGTCCCCTCTCGTCAGAACTGTTAACGGGGAATTTAGATTATGAGGAAAAAAGAAAAAAGTCTGTCATGGGTGACATGAATGAATGGACAGGGAAGGAAGGAAAGATAAAATTATACCAACCAAGCTGCTAGAAGCGCAGAACAGCAAGTCCAAGCAAACAATCTCTTTGTTTGCAAAGAGAAGGCCGCTTGGACCTGATGTAAAGCGATTCCAACACCTTGAGATGGAAAAGTGAGTGCGAACTGGCCAAGACGGAAAACCAGTTCACACTGAAATCCATCGCACAAGTTGGATTCTTTATAAAATGATCCGCAATCGAAGACCCATAAGTGTTACGAATGGTATCGCCCAAAGAAAATTTTTTGTTTAGTATTATCGCAGGTACGTGTTGTTTAATTCACGTCCAACCGCTGTGTCGTTCTACCTATGTAGTCGCATCCACAACTACATTTGAAATAGTAAATAACAGAGTTAATATGGTGGGGGGCAGAACATCTCTACACATAGATGGAAGTACAGACCTAGTTTGAAAAACAACACGAACGTTCGCTGCAAAATAACACTCACGTGAACTACATGAAATACGCTTGGCGAAGGATTCACTAATCCTACCCAACCACGGTAAACGAAGATAGACCGGACATTTACCAACTGAAGCAGGTTTGATTTTGTTGAACCTAGCGGTCTCATCTCGAATAACCGATTGAACAATGTTCAACGGATAACCATTGTTCACAAAGATCTCAGTTAAACAACTGATTTCATGTTTCAAGGTGTCATCCGAACAGATCATTAACGCCCTATGTGTGTGTCTCTCTCTCTCTATATATATATATATAGAGAGAGAGATAGATAGATAGATAGATATTATTAGGAGGATTTGATAATTACATTTAATTATTTCATCGAGTCTGATAGAAACCTCAACAGAATGCAGAAAGCATTCTAATTCTGTTGAGGTTTCTATCAGACTCGATGAATTAATTAAATATAATTATCAAATCCTCCTAATAATTTCTATCTGTGTATATCATTGCTTGAACCGGCTTCTAATGCTCTAGAGTGAGCGGCTTGGTGAGAGTAGTCGTGGCTCCAGGGGGCATAGTCCGATGGTTACAGAGAACTCAGTAAGAGTTCCACCACGGAATATGTGAGCGAGCGGCGCTTTATTGAGTCTGATTTGCAATCTCTTCGTCACCGAGGCACATTGGAACAGTTGGTATGATGTTTGCTTGACACCCTAACTGTCAGGGTTTCAATTCTCGGCTGTGGATGCGCACTGCTGATGAGTCCCAAATATAGGACGAAACGGCCGTCCAGTGCTTTCTGCATTCTGTTGAGGTTTTTATCAGACTCGATGAGTTAATTAATTATATTTATATATATATATATATATATATATATATATATATATATATATATATATATATATATATATATATATATATATTATATATATATATATATATATATATATATATATATATATATATATATATGAATCAATGAAGCTAAATTATTTTCTGCGTACAGAGAATCATTTTCGCGATATATGATAAAATATTTGAGGTATTTACGACAACTGAAACAAATATTGCACAGACTATGATGTTTCTTTATTTATTTTTATGAAAGTATTTTTTTTACTTTTATATTTGATGAATAAGTTTTATTTAGCCTACAACAGTTCGCTGAAAAAAAAGCATAGTATTATGAAAAAAGCCCCCAAATTGATAAAAACAAATTTTTATCGTCAAAATATTTACGTTATCATTAAAAGTGTTTTTGATTATTTTATTAAATTTCTTAATCCTTCCTAGCGCGTTACAAATTTTGGTTAAAAATCTTGTTTTTCTTGCGTCAGCGAGAGCACCAAAGATTAGCATAGGACATTTTCGTGTCTTTTTGGGGTAAAAACACATTGATTTGGAAATTCTTGCAAAAATCAAGTAATTGTCGGATTTTAATGAAACTTTCAGAACTTCTACACCAATAAATGAAATTATTTTAGAATTTTGTTTTTAGAAAATCTTGCTAGAAATTAATTAATTAACTGATGATAATTTCCAGAAATTAAATTTTGTTCCTCTTCATCTTTATATTAGTTAAAGCAAGATTCCTTGGAGAATGTAAATCGTCAATTCCTTTTTCAAACAGTAACACCATTTACCGAAAATCTGCTCTGAATTTTAAAATAAAAAAATGCAATTAAACTAAGACATTATTTAATTAAAAAACTTTTAATTGCTTTTATATACATATATGATATATTAAGGAGACTATTGTCTTAAAAACATTTTTTCAGATGAATAATGAATTTTTAGATGAATTGTTTTCACTTTTTTAAAAATTAGTTAAAATAATTTATAAAGTTTCAAATCTTTTAAATTTCTGCATTACTCTGTTAGGTGATATTGTTACTAAGTAAAAACTGTATTTACTAATCATAAATCAAAAAGCTTAGTACAGATTATCAAACACCAATATTTTTAAAAGAATGTTGATTTTTTTTTATGTGCATAAATGTGCCTATTCTTTTATATACGGAGGGCCATACACAACATTATCGGAAAATAAAAGCGATACCTATAGTTAATTTACAACCAAAAATACCCAAAAAGCATTAGATTACGAAGAATAATTTCTTAAATTTTTAAGATTACTCAGTACTTAAAAATATATATAAAAGCATTCGTTAATTCATTTACCTTTTTAACGCCTGTTAAACTCGCGAACACCTTAAATAAACAGCTACTGTCAGGTTAAAAATATATTCCTGCGATATTTTAAACTTAAAAGTAAACAATAGTTGATTTAAATCAGATTAATTATATTTTAAATCAGATAATATTTCTCAAATAAAGTTTCAGAAAAATTATATTTCATTTTTGGAAGATTTTTTAATGAAGAGAATAACATTGTGATGAAACTAAGGAAAGGTCGCTAATCAGCTATTTTAGAAAAAAACCTCTTTCCAATCAAAGTAAATTAATTTTAAATTATTTACACTATTTACATCGTTCGGACTGTTGTCTTCATCTTTATTGCCATATTCATGACGTTTCGCCCGTTGTACGCTTCGACCTTTTTCAGGTGATATGTGTGGAATTTTCAGCATCCTTATTCGTATTTCAATAAGGTTTTGAACACAAACGTTTTGCTGATTAGACCAATTGCGGATAAGTTAAAGTAGGCCTGGAGATCCATGGATGGTGAGGTCCTTGTGAATGGAGATACTACAGATATTGTGATCTTATACTGGTCAAAATTAGTAAGAGAGATTAGTAATTAAAAAACAGGTGTATTTTTCATCAGCATCCAAATATCATCAAGAAGTGTCTCTGTACCCATTATTTTTGCAGTGGTAATGGCACTATTCCGTTTTTCGGGATTGGTTAGTCTAATATCTATCCTTAACTTGGCACGTCAGAGTTTAACTCTTTCGTTCATAAAAATAGGGGACAATTTAAAAAATATATTTTCATTCATTAATATCCATTAAACCAGTGGTTCTCAACCTATTTTTACTCATGTACACCTTTTACTCTCAATTTTTTTAGTAGACCCCACCCCTAATCATTCGATGAAAAAAAAGCTTATTGTATTTTTTACTAAGAGATAAGTTTTAGTAATTGTATTATAGAAATAGTAAATGTATATGTTTTATTTTGAAGTAAAAATAATTTAATGAAAATAAACTTTTATCTAACAACTAAATTCTATGGAACACTTATGTACACTAGTAAAATAAAGCATAATAAACCATACTGTTAATCCGTTATATATAATCCTTATATAATTTATATATTAAATTAATTTTATTATTAATATTTTATTTTTCTATATTTTCTATAATTTTATAATATATATGAAGAAATATAGTCTTAAGGTGTGCTATATTTATGGGATAAAGTATTCAATATCAGAGATAGAGCATGTGTAAATATAAAAGTGAACATTGAAGTCAACACTTAGAGGCGACAGTCTGTTTCATGCTAGACGCAATCGTCGGGCCACAGAACTTTGTTGAAATACGAGGAAGGGTGCTGAAAATTCCACACATATCAACTGAAAAAGATCGAAGCGTACAACGGGCGAAACGTCGTGAATATGGCAATAAAGATGAGGACAACAGTCCGAACGATGTAAATAGTGTAAATAATTGAGGTTGTCTGACGATTGCGTCTAGCATGAAACAGACTGTCGCCTCTAAGTGTTGACTTCAATGTTCACTTTTATATTTATATATATATAAATATATATATAATTTTATAAGAAATTATAATCTTTATATAATCCTTCCTTTACATATCCATCTCAGTTTTTATTCAACTTTTACAATCAAAACATCCAGTAGAGTAAAACGCTAACATACATCGCTTAATCCCTCGATGTTTGTGTAAGTGATCCCGAAAAAAGACAAAACAAAGTTTTAAAAAAGGTTTTAAGAAATTAAAAAACAATCATTATTTAAAAAAAAACAAAAAAAAACGATGTAAATTTTGAATTGGTCAAAAGGGCATCAGCAGAACGCAGTTACCAATGATCTAGGAACGCTTTCAAACTTCTCATTCATAAATAAAAATAAAGTACAGATACCTCTTAAAAATTTCAGGTGTCGATTTGATACTCGATTTATATTATGAACAGGGCCCCTTCTAAAATGATAAAGAATCAATATCTTTCGATTCTGATAACTGTCGTGGTTAGCGGAAGGTCTAATGAACGCTAATCTGGAAGAAATATTATAAAAATATTTTTCAAATTATTTTTAATGAGAAAATGGATTAATCTCATTAGAGCTATTAATTTTGCAGTTCCTAATGTTCTTTGGGACCGTTCCTAGCATTCATCAATGAAATTTATTTCAATGATGAATAACATAAAGATAAGTTAAGTTATTTATTTATAAGTTATTTATAAATAAATAACTTATCTTTATGTTACAAACACTGAAGCGGTCATCAAATAAAACATAAGCAAAAAAGATTTCTTCTTCTTCGTTGTTTTCTTCTTCTTTTTCTTCTTCTTTTTCTTCTTCTTCTTCTTCTTCTTCTTCTTCTTCTTCTTCTTATTATTATTATTATTATTATTATTATTACTATTACTATTACTATTATTATTATTATTACTATTACTATTATTATTATTATTATTATTCATCTTCGTCTTCTTCTTCATCTTCTTTTTCTTTTTCTTCATCTCCGTCTTCTTCATCATCATCATCTTCTTCTTCTTCTTCTTCTTCTTCTTCTTCTTCTTCTTCTTCTTCTTCTTCTTCCATGGTAACTGTTGATAACCAATGTAATGAAATCGGTACTTGCTTGATTAGAACTATGGACAATGTATTCAATCGTCCCATATTCTGAAGTTGAACCGTTTGTACAATTAGACCCACTAAAATGTAATTACAGTTACCCGAATGGCTTTTAAGATAAAGGTTGGGGTGGGAGTTTGTTTTAGATAAGCTTAAAAACCTCTTCTCTCGCATTGGGTCTCTTATTAACGAAATAGACCTTTCATAGTGATAAGAGTGACCTGTTTTTGACAGAGGTCAGATAATGATTAATACGAGGAAGCAACCTTCCGAATTGACGCTTGTTAGTTTTCCCTTTCTGTCATATCATGTCGACAATCTGTCCCCGACTCTGTCACTGTGTTTGTCGCGTCTACTGAATTATTCTATCGTGCTTGCTTTTGAGTTGACAGCTTACTTGAAATGACACCACAAGTTCGAGCCCCAAAACTTCTTATTGTCGACTTTCCATTACTATTATTATCATCATCTACATGCAGTGTCCCTTCAGGACGTGGGTGAGTATAGGTAGCTATAATCTTTTAAATGTTGTAACTCTTGTCGCTTTGCCAAACCTCCCATCCCCGGTTCCGTCAGGTCGGTGGTCCGCTGCCTTTCCTCGTAAATTTTCTCTTCGATATGTCCCGTGAGTGTCAAATTCTCCAAGATTTCCTTCCACATTGTTCGATAAATGACAGCTGTTACTTTCTGATTCGAAGAAATATATGTCGTTTTTGTTTCCATTTTTCTTAAGATTCCTTGGTTGCTTAAACTCTCAGTCTATAGTGTTCTCAGCATACGGGAAGCTATTCAAAAGTCTTCGGCAATCCTGGGTTAACACAAACCACCAAGCATATTGTCTACCGAACTGTTATAATCTTGATTCTCCTGTACGCCTATGACACATTAGTACTCTATCTCTGCAAGCATCAAATGAAATCACAGCGGAACAGGTGGCAAGACCGGATCAGGAACAATGGAGTTCTCCGCGCAATGGAGAGCCTAGAAATCATCGTAACCCACCACCGACTTCATTTTGAGAGTTCGCCTTTGGCAAGAAACCGCGTGGAACCACACGTTGTCGATTCAAGGACAAAAACACCTTACTGAGAACAAAAATCGATCCGGTAAATCGGGAGACGGAAGCTGCAGAAAGAACCAATTGGGGAAAAGCAGTCCACAAAAAAAAAAGCATCTTTCGACAACACCAGAAGAAATATAGAAGAGATATAGAGAGTCCAAAGAAAAGCCAGAGGTTTTCATCACTTGACCCCTCCTAACCTACCATACGGTGGCTACGGACGTCTCTTCAGATCCAACATAGGATTAATTTCACACGAAAGGAAATGTGGATAGGCACCCCCAATAATCAGCAACAAATTCTGCCAACGACGGTGACGTTTGTAAAACTACATTTGTGTTGCTTCCACTCATCTGTACGTCTGCCAGGGAGATGTCCAGCATTCACTAACATAAGCGGATTGGTATTACATACCATTTCAACACTCTTTTCTTTGTTTCTTACGAATTTTTCTTGATTTTTAGTACTTTTCTTGGTGCTACTATAGTATAGTATCTACCAATGCATTTGAAACCAACCGTAAATGACGATGCATTCATTGCTGGAAAATGCTCAGGAAAAACGATGACCTTTTACTGTTATTTGATGATTTTTTTAATGTTTTTGCATAAAAAAATTGTTAATGATTTTCAAAACATAACCAATTCACTGTTCACTGCTTTTAATCCTAATCCTAATCCTAACCCTAATCCTAACCCTAACCCTAACTCTTAAACCTAACCCCTAACTCTTAACCCTAACATATTTCATACTTTCAACAGTTGGTAAAGTAGAAAATGAATAGTAGATATCATACTATAGTAGAAAATGGATGTTAGATATACTATAGTAACATCCTTTGCTTAGTTTTTGGAAGGCGTCTTTTGCTAGTTCAATTTGTGTTCGGATTATGGTGTCACATTTTCCGTCCTCTGTTAAAACACTTCCCAGATATTTAAACTTCTATACTTGTTTGAAAATGTCATCTCCAGTTCGTAGTTCGTATCTTAGGCTGACAAAAATTCATTCTGTCTTCTTGCATTTGCTGGTTAATCAATTATTTTTGATTTCCTTTACTACTTTGTCTAGGAGATCCTGCGGTTTCTTTTCTGTGTCTGCCATCAA
Source organism: Acanthosepion pharaonis (assembly GCA_903632075.3). Classification (NCBI taxonomy): domain Eukaryota; kingdom Metazoa; phylum Mollusca; class Cephalopoda; order Sepiida; family Sepiidae; genus Acanthosepion; species Acanthosepion pharaonis. The sequence goes on along the minus strand of CAHIKZ030005407.1, from coordinate 2,523,618 downwards.
CACCGGATCGTCCGCGTATCTCATATTGTTAAGTTTATGCCAGTCAGGAGCGAACTATATTCAACGTATAATGTAACCGCCTTCAGAAAAAGCCAATATTTTCAACTTAACAAATAAAATAATCAATCCCCGAAAAAAATAAGCAAATGAAGTAAATCATAAATGTTGTGGATTCATTGAATGGAATCCTGCACAAATAAATAAACAACGCCAGTAATTGAGATAGAAAAATAAGTGTATTAAACGTAAGAATACACACTTGAAGTGAAGATTATTAGTGCAGGAATGCGGGTTAGTAGAAAGTATATGTACAAGTCTCTTCGGCAAAGCTTCATCCGGGTTCCTCTCTGCCAAAGCAGAGAGTTCGACAGACGTCGCACACAGTCAGAGACTGCATCTCAACGTATCTCAACAGCAGGTATTCTCTCTGTCATTATAAGAATACTTTGGCCGAGTCCATCTTATGTAGAAAGGGGCGAGCCCCACAACAATAAACAAATTAACAAACTATGAATGCTAGCATAAGCAGAAGTAAATAATAATTAAGTAATCAATAATGAGTAGAAAGTTAAAAAAAAAACAACACTATACAATAGTTACAAATAATCACATTCAGATCCACAATTATTTCTACTCAGTAGCCCCTAGAAAAATTTGAAACATAACCGTTAACGGTTACCCAATAATCATTAGGATAATACAATAGGCCTTGCTACCCTTAATGCACCGTTGACCAGTATATATAAATAATCTTGTCAACAAACAATATACATGGCATTGAAGATTGCGTTCGAACTTGAAACAGTCTGTCGCCCCTCGGTTTGACCTCAGTGTCCAGTTTTATATTTGCATACGATATTGACCACTTTTCGCCATAATTTAGCATACGTTAAAACTAGGTTTTTGTTTCACATACATGCACAAAGACACACGCATATACAACAGCGCCGTTTAGATGGATGTTATACACGTCTTTTAAGAAGAGTGCTTAATCTCTCATGGCGAAACCGCCCAACTCTAGAAATGATATATGGAGACTTGCCGAGAGTATCAACCTTAGTTTGCAAAAGACGTGTCCAGTTCGCCGGGCATTGTGCACGTGCCACAGATGAACTTGTGCCATCATTTGTACTCTGGAGGCACCCATCATCTGACAATCGATCACGCAAGTTAACCTTTCCAGATAGGATAAAACGAGACACATTGATCCCTAAGGAAGATCTTTTAGGAGCTATGACGGATAGGGAATACTGGAGAGGTGTAGTGAGTTCAATCTCGGCTGAGGCCGCAGGATGATATATATATATATATATATATATATATATATAAATAACTAAGAATGTACACATAAACACAATGAAATGTAATATTAATAATAATAATAATCAACAACATATAATAAAGTAATAAATAATAAATGATGAGTAAATAGTTAACAAAGGACACTATACGATAGCTACAAATGACCACATTCGGATCCACAATAATTCCTACTCAATAACTCCGAGAATAATTTGAAACTTAACTTTTACTGCCCAGCTAATAATCCTTTAGGATAATACAATAGACCTTACTACACCCAATGCACCATTACCAGCATATATAAATAATCGAGCCAAAAACACCAAATCCATGGCCTGAAGTTTACATTCAAGTATGAAACAGACTATCGACACTCGGTGTTGATTTCAATATCCACGCACACACACACACATATATATATATATATATACATATATATCATTATATTTTTTATTATAAGTGATTATAATAAAAACATTTTCAAGTCGCCACACAAAAGCTTTCAATACTATGATTGTACTTCTTCAGGCGATAGTAAGTAACTGGTGATTAAATGATTTTAAGGAAATTTAAAAACAAAATTCTTCCGAAAGTTAATTCTGACTTTATGTCCCACTTTAACTTTCGGAAAAGAAGTAACAATTGGAGGCTGTGGTTGAAGTCAATTATTGAATAAATTTACTCTTTTGTATTTCGAGATATTTTTTGTAATTTTGGTAAATATATCTGATAAAATGAGATGTCAGTGTTACTTGCATTTTTGCGTAATTTAGGCGACAATTTATCCATCGCACCCTGTAGATAGATATGAACAACTTCAGATAGATAGATAGATAGATAGATAGATAGATAGATAGATAGATAGATATGAACAACTTCAGATAGATAGATAGATAGATAGATAGATAGATAGATAGATAGATAGATAGATATGAACAACCTCAGTTAGATAGATAGATAGATAGATAATGAACAACTTCAGATAGATAGATAGATAGATAGATAGATAGATAGATATGAACAACTTCAGATAGATAGATATGAACAACTTCAGATAGATAGATAGATAGATAGATAGATAGATAGATAGATTCCACACTTCATACTTCACTTCATTCATCTTTTAATCCATCCATCTATTCACTCAGTATATGACCGCTAATAATGGAATTTTTAGATTGTTGCTCATGGCAGCGTAACCCGATGCCCTAATTGTGCAACTTGACGTTTTTTTTTGTTTTTGTTTTTTTTTCAGATTATCTTTTGATCATTAATATCAGCTCATCGGATGCCGCATGTAATTTAGACATATTTTTAACAGGCCTCCAACACAACTGATAGTCACATGCTCTTTCACGACAGCTTGATGATTGCGTGAAAGCGCCGCATACATAGATACATACATACATACATACATATATATATATATATATATAGGTGATTTTAATATTTTTATTCACCAGTACAAGGCTCAAGAGCCATACAAAATAGAGGGTTTTTGTAAGGGCTTTAAAGGAGAAAGTATGAAGCGAATATTATGGGGAAATGTAGAATAGCTAACAGTGACCCTAGACTTGAAGAGTTTAAGGAAGACTTGTCTAGGTAGTCTCTTCCACAGAGTAGGGGCTTTTGGGAATAAGTTGTCTCAATGGAACTTCACTTTTACCAATTGTATACTAAAGAAATGAGGATGCCTCAACCCTGTGTATTTGACATGGTGAGTAGAACTAGTGGAACTAAGGAATTTTCCGCGAAAATCGCGATAAAGTAGTAAGAGGCAAGCGATGTTTCTTCTCTGGGAAAGGGGTTGGAGGGTGGAATATAATTTATCGCATACAAGGCCGCGTAAACGCTTTTTAAGACTTATATATATAAGTAAGGATTAAAAATACTCATATATATAAGTGAGGATAAGGAAAAGTTATCATGCCTATGGTAATTGTACCTTAGTCCAACGGAACATGTAGTATGATGTCGGAATAGATATTTCATGCAGTTCACTCTAGATATCAAGGAAACCCGGTTCACCAGGGGGTTAACTTCTGAATGACCACCGAATGCAGATGTACGTGACCCCACACTTTCATTCGGTATTGCGAGCGTGAAAACGAGAATGTTATAGATATAAATATTTATGTCTTGGCCAGTCTCTCACACACCGCAGGCGGAGCGTGTAGGATCCGCGTGTCGAACTCTAGTTCGGCGCTGGGTGTGGCATAGTGCAGGCTGACTAATAGTTACATACGAAATATTGGAGGGTATAAAATGTTAATTAATGATGATACAAGTCTGAAGGGATCCAAACACGGAGTAAAGATGCGGCGGGGGTGATTCGAAATATTTTCACAAAAGAATCTAAGCGCGAGAATCTCCTCCTGTCCAATTGTTAGATCAAGACTTAAATAGTTGTATCTTAGAAATGATTAAAGATATCTTACTGGAATTCTCCGAGTGTTCTATAACACTATTGGAACCTACTTTGAACAATAAGAATGAATTTAGCTCTAAGTTGAAATGATGATTCCTCTTGCTGTTTTGACCTACTCAATCAGTTTTTCTCACTACTCTTCCCTTTTTTTACAACTTATTCACCATTTTTCTGAAATGAGGTATTATGATTATTTACACTATTCACATTATTCGGACTGTAATCCTCATATGCCACATATATATATATATATATATATATATATATTTAGACATTTTTTATGTTTATACTCTCTTTTTATAGATACAAATATTTAAGTAAATGCTCTGTTTATAATAAACAGTATTAAACAACATTTACCGGCCTGAATGTCCGAGAAATCTTCACAGAAAATATTCGTCCTCAAACAGGATTCGAACCTGTATCCCATATGGAACCGTCATTTAGCTTGACGTGCTTTTACCGATTTAGCCACGAAGGAGCGTTCGGTTAGCATGGTCGAATTTACTGTATTTAAACTTCAATCTTCCATGAATCTCTCACGTACATTCATATCTGCTCATGGCGTATCAAATGTAAACAATTGACGTCACACATTATGAAATGGACAAAGTCCGACAATTATTTTATATATATATATATATATATATATATGTGTGTGTGTGTGTGTGTGTGTGTGTGTGTGTGTGTGTGTGTGTAGATCGCCAATATCAGATAAATAAATTTATGTTTGCTGGCTGGGGCGGGGGATATATAAATATAAATATCTGGGTTGGTGTCCAACCGCGCGCGCGGTTTGGCCACGGAGTTTTATAAACACCAAGACTTGATAAAGAGAAGAAAGACTCTTAATGTAACACTCGCCTCAGTGTTAATCCAGATATCTCGCATCTGTTTGTTCCACGAATTCTTAGCATTGCTGGTGTGTTGGAGAAGTTTGTACAAACGGTGGGAGTAAAAATACCGGTACCGTACAATGAATTTCATTTAAAAGAAATATAATTAAATTTTCCAATATTCAAAGAAATATTTTTTTAATATATAAATGTTATTAGCGTCGAATAAATACTCATAATCATTTTCAAAAATTTTTTTAATCAATGCATTTACATTATGAATATAACAGCAACAAAATAAGCAAGAACAAAATTATACACGCGATTCCGATAATACTTAATAGAAATGCTCTTTTTCATCAATAATTTTAAGCACATATTTTCTATAGCTAGTATCTAAGCTGCTACAATTTTCTTTAGTCTTGTTATCATTCTTAAAAAGCAAACTATTTTCCATTGGATTCAAATTCAGGCTCATGACTCCATAAAATTGAAATCAAAAAATCAATACTCATTCGAACTTTGAGGATGACTTTTGATTAAATATGATTTTTTCTTAAGTAACTACTTAGAGCATTCTTATTGGATCTCTGCTTTTTGTATGGCATGACATTTACTCAATAAATTGACAAACCAGAAACAATATTTCTCAGCATAATTTCCCGGTTGGTGCATTCATGGACAATCTTTCATCGCAATCTTAGGTGTGAGTTTAGGCTTGCAGTCATTTCCAAGAAGATTTGCAACATTTTTTTATTTTTTTCATCTTGATATTTTTTCATGCAATACTCTGATTGGGGACGGGAAACAGCTTGGCGGCAGAAACTCATTTCTGAATAGCAAGCGTTGTTATAAATCCCTGAGCAACACTTTCACTTTCGCTATGTTTCACTTTCACTTTCGATATGTTTCATTTTTATTTTTATCATTTTTCGCTGCTGTTGGAGTTCAATTCATTTAATAATATCCTTGTCCAAAAGGAGAAACGTCAACAAGGAAATAAAAAAAATTAACCATCCAACTGACTTTCACGTATAATATCTTACATATAATTTTATTATTATCACTTTCTTTCTCAAATTTTTTAATTTATTTTATAAAGCACACGCACAGCCATATATATATATATATATATATATATATATATATATATATATATATATATATATATATATATATATATATATATATATATATATATGTATATATATCATTTATAGATTAAAATGATTTAAAACAAGTTTTCCCTACTATCCATTTCTAATATAGATCATGCTATATCCCTCACCCCTCCCACCAGCTCCGTCACCATATACCAATCTAAAACTATCGTTCGAAAACCAAATTCCTTTGTAACTAGAGATGTGACCTGATGAACCAGGAAAATATATTATCTCTCTTACTACTCTAAGCATATATTCGGTTGACTAGATCTCCTGTTTTGATAAATAATGTCGAATAAGAAATTCATACTTGTCTCTATATTTATTTTAGTTAAGTTTCTTCTAAGGTTTTTAAAGAGTGCGTAATATAACTTTTACAGGGTGGAGGAGGCAAAACTTGCATAATTTTGGTATTGAAATAAAAAGTCTTAGAGTTGATTAATTAGTTTCTTTAAAGAAATACGAATGGTTCCAATATACAAATACAAAACGAAAGAAACATTTTATTCGACATGTCCTCCTTTTTCTCAATTACTGTCTCCAGTCATCCCATGAAATTTCTACAACTCTTCTCCAAAATACCAGAGGGCATCTTGTTCCACTCTTTTCCGATGGTATCCATAAGAGAGTTAACGTTGCGATGAGAGGTTCTATTAGTAGCACGATCAAAAACGCTCCAAATAGCATCATCTAGAGGGTTGAGATCTGGATTGGAAGAGGGCCAGAAGTGTGTTGGTCAAAAATTGGTAAAATTGGATTTGAAGAGATTCTGTAGTTTTTTGGCTGTATGGGTAGGGACACCATCCTGTGTCCATACATAGTTTCCCTCTGGGTAGTTGGCTTTGAGCCATTGTATCTCAGAGTCTTGTAATAGACATTAACATTTTCACCAGGTTTGTAAAATTTGATAGGCATTTTTCCCATCAGAGGCCACAACCGCAAGACCATAACTTAAACTGGATCTTTCGTTCTGAAAATGCTCTTGAAATAAGTTCTTGAATGTGCAATGCATCTGTTATTCCTGCGATTCAGAACAGTGCCAAAAGTAAAGATCTTTTCGCCTGAGAATATTTTCACAGTGGACTAGTTTCTTTTAAGATAAGTAAAAAATTTTTTGTATCTTTTTTCTGGCCTTCATGGGTTGTGTCAGCAAATGTCATGGCGTTCTTGTGTATGATGTTAGTTTTAAGTCATCTTTCACTGTTGTTCTGATAGACTTAGCATCCACTTTCAATTTCAGTTGCTAATTTTCTCATGGATTTCGTTGGGTCTTTTAAGATTTTGGATTTGAGAGTGTTAATGAAATTATTATTGCACTTTTTGTTGATTCCGCCACTTCCAGGCTTTCTCTGAATAATTTCCCTTATAGTGATTCTCTTTTTTCAGGTTAAAAACTGTCCGTATGGGATACACCAATTATTCTTGAAATCCTCTGTGGATGAACATTTGCGTTTATCATGTCACACACCCTTTGACGTCTCCTTTCCTCAACATTCATCATTTACACAATTATCATTTAAAAAAATACGGCTAATTATTATATAAGGTTATGATAATAAAATGCACCAGATTTCGAAAAATTAGTTGAACTGCTTCATGAAAAAAATAAGTAAAATTTTTAGTGCATATTTTGCCTCCCCACCCTGTAATCAGGTAAAAGATAGAAGTTCAAATGACGGTTTTAAAGAGAACACTAAAACCGCTATAAAAATCAGCGCTACATAATCAACATCTAGCAATACGTAATATTCTGCTAAAAGTTGTTAGATCAAAGTAGCAGAGAATATTTATTTATTTACTTCCACTTTTTAATCATTTTCTTTCTTTATGACTGTTTCTTCTTCAATGCCGTGAATCATAAGTCACGGGACAAATGTAAATAATAAAAAGGTGTGTTAAAGTGTCAGCTTTTTTCTCCTTAGTCGTTGATTATGACACCTGTCCTGAGGGTGTGGCAATATTCTTTTCGACATTGATCTCCCAACAAGTGGGCCAGATAACTTTCGTATTTAATGTTAACGACAATAAAATATTTTCTTACTGATCAGCTCGTAATTCTGCACGAACTCACCTCATTTTCTTTTACATGGCACACCTTCATACCCATTGAATTATTTTCACTCTATATATATATATATATATATATATATATATATATATATATATATATATATATTAGAGTAGATTAGAGAACTAGAAAGAATTATGATGAAATAAATATACATAAAATGTCTGTATTATTCAATGTAACATTTTTGAATGACGATATGGTGCCCAAATATACAAATATATGTGTATATATGCATATATATATATATATATATATATATATATATATATATATATATATATATATTTATTATAATTTTTTTCATACGGACAAAAACAATTTACTAACTACAAAGATGCAACTTCGTTTCGGTGAGGAAATTTTTTTTTGTCTATATGAAAAAATTATAATAAGTAATTATTGCTCGACTTTTGTATTGAGCCCTCTTTTGAATTAATGCTGTGAACCTTAGAATTTATATATTATTTTCGTTCTCATTACATTCGAATATATATATATATATATATGTGTGTGTGTGTGTGTGTGTGTGTGTGTGTGTGTGTGTAGATATATATGTATATATAGTCATCATATGTTCATTCAGAAATGTTACATTGAATAATATAGAGATTTTACGTATATTTATTTTTATAATAACCCTTTTCAGTTCTCTAATCTACGGTGCTTACCTTGATGACAAATTCTATTTGTATACACATACACACGCCCATACATATATATATATATATGGGAAAATATGATATATAAATTCCTATATACCAGAAGAACTTTTGACAAATCAATGACAGGGTAAAAATAATTGTGTTGTTCTTCTAGAATGATGTCATCCGGCTGGGACGAAACGCGTTACATGGACTTTTCCCACCTTATTATTCATTTGACTAACACATATATACCGGGTGTAACAGCAAAATTGTCCACATCGTGTTACAGCATAAATGCCCATCCCACAAAATGTTTAATATCTAAAAAAAAAACGGCTAAATTAATTGAAACTATAGTCGCACATCAAAACGTAGGTACACGTATATGTATTAATTAAGTAATATATAAATATATGTGTATATATATATATGTATGTATGTGTATATATATATATATATATATATATATATATATATATATATATATATATATATATATATATATATATATGTGTGTATGTGTGAGAGAGATAGGATAGAGAGGTATTATAACAGAGCTCAAAACATTCTATGACATTTGGTCATTTGTTCATATTTTTGATAATTTTTCAACATACCTTCGTATGTTATAGTAATAATAACAATAATAATAATAATAATAATAATAATAAAATAGACTAGATATAGTCATAAAAGATTTCAAAAGGGGAATCTGTCAGCTAATTGATATGACTTGCCCACAGAATTCCAATGTTTCTAAAAAAATGTTAATAACTGTCAAATTGTAATGGCCTGGAAATCGAAGTCACAAAAATGTAGAAGCTTAAAACTACAACTATCCCTGTTGGGATAGAGACATTGGGTATGGTAAAGTTGGGTACCGAAAAATCATGAGTCAAATTGCTGGACACAGTATCACAGAGATAAAAGAATAAAGATTACTTTGTGCGGACTTCCACCTATCATCTGGAAAATGCCTCTCCATCTTAACGAAACGTCCCAAATGTGCATAGATAACACTTCTACAGTGTCCTTTTTACTCATAGACCACGGAATGAACTTGGTAATAAGGCACTTAAAATTACTCTCTGGCAAGATGGTACCAATAATAATAATAATAATAATAATAATAATAATAATAATAATGATAATGGAGTTTCAAATGGGTCAAAATGGAGTTTCAAATGAGCGTAGAAATGCAAGTACAGCACAATACACCGGCTGAAACTGAAAAATACTTAAAAAAGTCAGCAAAGACGAATGCAACCGACCAGATACAGAATCGATGGCAAGATAAACCGCTTCATGGCCAATACTCTGCCCGTACCAAACAAGCTGCCGTAGACAAAACCCGTACCCATCAGTGGCTACGTAGTACAGGATTGAAAGCTGAAACTGAAGGTTTTATCCTTGCTGCACAAGACCAATGCTTGATAACTAGGAATTATCAAGCACATATACTAAAATATTGTGTCAGCCCAAAATGCAGATTCTGTGATAAATATTCAGAAACAATTGATCATCTTTTATCAGGTTGCATGATATTGGCACCCACTGAATATAAAACCCGGCATGACAGAGTGTGCCAATATCTGCACTGGAAAATCTGCAACTTCTACGGGAAGGAAACTGAAAGAAACTGATATGAACACCACCCAGACCCGGTTACGGAGATAGGACCTGTTACAATTCTATGGGACTACACAATACACACTGACAGAACAATCAAAGCCAACCGCCCAGATATTGTTATTAAAGACCACAAGCAAAAACGGTGCCTCTTTATTGATATGACAGTCCCTGCTGACTGCAATGTATCTTTGAAGATATTCAAAAAGCTGTCAAAGTACAAGGACCTTGAAATAGAAATCTCGAAAATGTGGCATATGGGAACATCAACAATCCCTGTTGTAGTTGGAGCCCTAGGACTGGTTGGAAAAGATTGCAGTAGACTAATTGAAGGGATTACTGGAAGTCCATGCCTCAAGGAGATACAAAAAATTGTTCTGACAAGTACAGCCCACACTTTACGAAGGGCTTTATCTATGTAATTTTTTTTTTTTTTTTGTCAGTGGAAAGTGTCATGATACCATTTCTAACTTAGGTCCTTGGGCGGGACCCGGAAAGAAATGTGTAAACGCCAGAAATCAAAGAAAATAAAAATAAAAATAATAATAATGTATGTATATAATTTCTTCTAAGGAAATAATGGATTTTATTTATAATCTGCCATTATTTCTTATTACATGAAATATTATTTTAAATAAAAACTACGTCTATTGGCTTGTGCATTCGATATTCTTAAAGAAAATGTGCATGCCAGCAAGACCAAACCTATGTGTCCATTGTAGGGAAAACCACCTTAAAGAAATTATCCCGTGAAAACCTCCATGACCGAGCGTGGTAAAACTACGCCGAATTTAACCGTGGTTTCCGCTATAAAGAGGGCGCAAGTTCGAATATGTTGAAAAGCACATTATTTTATTAAAATTATCATATGTATAGACCGGTTATATATATATATATATATATATATATATATATATATATAATTAAACAAAAGATGATCCATGTTTGCTTGTTGTAATATGTAGATTTAATAGGTCGGTTAATAAATTTGGAAAGTTCTTCTTGTTGGTTAGTGGACATAATACTCTATGTGCAACCCCAAATCTCAATATGTGATTTTATTTTGAAAATATATTTCAACTCAGCTCTGCATCTTTCTTGTCGGCTGTTGAATGAAAACGTTAAAAGCGTGCGCGAAATTTGTGAAATAATTCATGGAATCCACATAGCTTTGAATTTCTCATTCAGATTTTGATGAATAAACCATATTTTGCTCAACAATAAGCATATTTAGTTTCATTCGCCTAGACTACGTAGTTACTCAGGTATTTAATTATATTAGATTACGATCGTGCGCCGATGGCTTAGGAGGAAAAATCTCCGTTGCCGAATCAGTCAGGTTTTGATCCTGGCTTGAAGCAATCGGGTGTCTACCCACACAGATGAACTGTTAAACAGCCTGTCTGTGGATGACAATATATTCGCACCCGCAAAACTTAAATTAAGTTGTGCACTCTTGAAAATAAGTTCGAATTTGTAAACAATGATTGTAAACAAAGCTCTTCACTTCCCTGGATTGAGCACTATGCTTATTTACAGAGTGAGTACGTAAAAATTCGCCTTTCTTTCAACCGATGTCTTAGGGGGGAAATCAGTCAGTGTCCTAGCCACACTGATGAGCTTTGAAACAGCGAAAAAGTCTGTCTGTAGATGACAATATATATATATATATATATATATATATATATATATATATATATATATATATGTGTGTGTGTGTGTGTGTGTGTGTAAATATATAAATTACGTTTTCAAGTACAGTGACACATATATACATAATATTTAAAGTAAAACGGTATATATATATATATATATATATATATATATATATATATATGACGTCACACATTATGAAATGGACAAAGTCCGACAATTATTTTAAGATATTTTTATGTTTATACATTTTTTTTATAGATAAAATATTTAAGTAAATGCTCTGTTTATAATAAACAGTATTAAATAACATTTAGCGGCCTGAATGTCCGAGAAATCTTTATAGAAAATATTCGTCCTCCTGTATCCTATACGGAACCGTCATTTAGCTTGACTTGCCTTTACCGATTTGGCCACGAAGATTCGTTCGGTTATATGTTCCCATGAAGTCATCCATCTAACGTCAAACTCGATGTTGCTTAAGTTCGGTGGCCGGCCGAGAACCGGTGTTTCAACATGATATGCCCGTAAGCCGTAAAAAAAAGTAGAATCACTGATGAATTAATATTAGTTTAATACGTGACTCCAAAACGAAAATAATCTTAGCCTGATTTATGAAAGCTTTCAGCATCTCAACCCTATCGAAACTGGGGAACGAACTGGTTTCGTTTTGAAGTGAATTTTTTCCTTGTCGATTGAACAGAACACAGAAAATGTGACACTGAAATCCGAAAGCGCTTGGAATTGCGAAAGATGCTTTCTAAAGATCTAAAGTATCAAGGATCAGGAAAAGTTCGTTAGAAATAAAAGAAAGAATACTTAAACGCTATGTAATATCAATCCTCCTATATGGCATTGCGTGCAGGACAATCTCTTCACAAATGAAAAAGATTTTTAAGGCAACTTTTTGAGGCAACAGAAATGTAATTCTATAGAAGGATGCTGAGACTACGATGGAGTGAACATGGAGTAACGACAAAATCTTAAGGAAAATGTAAACAAAATGAACACTTCTATTACTGGGGTAGGCTGAAAGATTAGTAGGCTGATTATAAACAAAATGAACACTTCTATTACTGGGGTAGGCTGAAAGATTAGTAGGCTGATTATAAACAAAATGAACACTTCTATTACTGGGGTAGGCTGAAAGATTAGTAGGCTGATTATAAACAAAATGAACACTTCTATTACTGGGGTAGGCTGAAAGATTAGTAGGCTGATTATAAACAAAATGAACACTTCTATTACTGGGGTAGGCTGAAAGATTAGTAGGCTGATTATAAACAAAATGAACACTTCTATTACTGGGGTAGGCTGAAAGATTAGTAGGCTGATTATAAACAAAATGAACACTTATAAACAAAATTAACATTATAAACAAAATGAACACTTCTATTACTGGGGTGGGCTGAAAGATTAGTAGGCTGATTATAAACAAAATGAACACTTCTATTACTGGGGTAGGCTGAAAGATTAGTAGGCTGATTATAAACAAAATGAACACTTCTATTACTAGGCTGAAAGATTAGTAGGCTGATTATAAACAAAATGAACACTTCTATTACTGGGGTAGGCTGAAAGATTAGTAGGCTGATTATAAACAAAATGAACACTTCTATTACTGGGGTAGGCTGAAAGATTAGTAGGCTGATTATAAAGGAGTGATGCTGGTGCTGTGAAATCATTCATGCATTAATTTTAACTCTTATTAATAACTGAATTGTTTCTTTCCAAGTAAACTGACATCAAACTGTTTAAAGAGAACTGTTCATCTATGTCAAAAAAGTCATCGACAGCAGACGTCATCGTCACTGAGATACCGTTTCCCAGCTAAGTGTTTTTTTCATTTTGGGGAATAATGTGAATAATAGAAAGAATTCAGTTTTCTTGTAGGGCCTGAATAGGATTCACACTGAACTCAGGAGATTAGTGGCGGGTGATCAACCGCTTCAAAGGCAAAATCAAGCGCAGCAGCCATTGAAATCAAGTAACTTGTGTGCTGGAGCATTGCTCTGATGAAACAAGATCCATTTGGCCAGTTTTCCTGGGTATTTGGTCTTGATTCCTAACTGCCTCATATTATTCTCAATGACCTTTTTTTGATGATAGTCAATAAACACAATGCCTTTTACATCCCCGAAAAATGAGATCATCACCCTTGCAGATGAAACGAGCTTACTGCTGCAAATAAGACTATATGGAGCAGCTAAGGATGGTTTTTTACACTGCATGGACTTTCTCTTTTGTTTATAACCCAAAGATAAGAGTCCAACACTTATCCTGGGCCAGGAGACCTTCAAGGAGACCAACAGGATCTACGTCAAACAATGTCAGATTTTCTTGTGATATGAGCAGCCTAGTGTGCTTTTGAACTGGTGCCGGAAGACGTGGCACCCACCGAGCACAAACCTTCGTCATGCCAAGTTCATTGTGCAAAAGATTCTGAATCTCTTACGAGATAAGCTAATAGCATTGGTTATTTGATTTATTGGGTCACCTTCAATACTTTTCCTTCCCTTTCTAAATTCAGCTGTCCACTTTTGCACTGTTGATAAAGCTGAGGCGTTATCTCCTAATGTAGCAATCATGACAGCATGATTGTTCTTGGGAGTTAACCCATTTTTTTTCCTGCAGGTAATGCTAACTTTTGCCCATTTCCAAGAGAAGTCGTTACTAGTTACTTTAGAAGTGTTCTTTGAGCAGCCAAATGTCAGTTTACCTGGAAAGAAACAATGCAATTTTTATTGATAAGAAGTGTTGTTATTAATACATGCAAGATTTCACAGCTCTAGCATCACTCCGTCATAGCCAGCTTATGAACTTTTCAGCCCACCCTCGTAGAATCAGAAGGAGACAGTTGAAATTTCTAGGACATATAATGAAAAAAGAGGACTTGGAGAATTTGGTATTCACAGGTCATATTGAAGGCAAGAGAGAGAGAGCGAAACAGCGAGTAACCTACCTAACAAGCTTGTATGAATGGATGGCAAAACAGGTAGTGACAGGGATAGCACAAAATTAAAACTCACTAAGAGTTACAAAGAACAGGGAGCTCAGGATAGACTTGATCGCCTACATCCTGAAGGGACACGACACATTGTGAAAGTTCACACCTTAACAAAATATGACTGTACAGAGGCCGCATTGAATAAATGGTTTGTCTGGAGAGTACAGTGGGATAGAAAAGACGGATGGAATGGTTGTATAATGCAAGTTCTCTTGTCAGAAATCTGACGTAGTGTAAACATGGAGGAGTTGGGATAAGAATTTCTTTCTCATGTAGCATATTTGCAGACAATCGTCTGTTTTGTCCCATACAGCACGTCTGTTCAACGGTTTCTATATTTTCAAAATACACAAATTTCTCCAATTAGACATTGAATCAAAACCTGAATACACAATTTACATTTAAGGTAACTTAAGTTCTTAAAAACTAAGGAATTTTATTTGATGACTAAATAACGTTGCGATATGAAAAAAAAATTCGTTTAAAAGAAATACTTGAAACTTTTGCATCGACACACATATCAAACAAAATCTAACCGTTTAGCCTATAATTAAATTAATGAAAGGTGGAAAGAGTTAATATTTCCTTCAACAGACTCTCAGTAAGAAGACCACGCCCGGTTTTGACTCCGTTGAAGGTGCGGCTCGAGAAGAAAAGTGAGTAAGAATGGGGTGGATTTTGGCGACTACACTTGAAAAGCAAAATAATAGAGAGAATTCATTTTTCTTGCATGGCTTGAATAGGATTCATACAGAAACTAGCTTCCCCATAAAATTAATTTGTATACTATTAATTGTGCCATATTCACTCGTCTCTTTTCTGATAACATTGTCTCTTTTCTTCTTCCTTCAATCTCTCCAGTTTTCGTTCACTCTCTTCTTTCCTCACACTTTCTCCCTATGCCTTTATCCTCTCTATTGACTTTAATCCTGGGCTTTCTTTCACTTCACCTTTCATTTTCTCGCAATATATACATTACAATTCAAAAGTTTGAGGCCACCTTGGTAACTTAGAATTGGCCCCAAAAGTACTTATTTTGTACTTTAAATAAGAGAAAATTGTTATACATGGTTAAGAAACGTGAGACAAGATTTTGTATTATAAATTGTATTATGACAAAAAAAGAAAGCATTTTATGATTAAATTATGCCCTCGTCAAAATATCCTCCTTTAGCCTTGATTCCTCCAGCATAAACTTTTGGCATTCGTTACAAAATTTCTCAAAGTATAAGTTTGATAACTGATTAGATTTTTTTTCAATGAGTCTAAGAACTCTTTTTTTCATATTTTTTCATATATATATATATATATATATATATATATATATATATATATATATATATATATATATAAATATATATATATATATATATTTCTTGTTTACGTACAAATGTTTTCTTTTTCTGGATACCATTTGTGTAAAAATTATATAAAAAGTTTTGCATATCTGAGCAACTTCGATTATTCTTTTAACCATTATCAAAGGAAGATTTTTATTTTTAACTTAATGTGTGTTTTTTTATGTATGTTTCTGAAGTTACAGAAATGTTTTATTTTACAAATATGGACAGCACATTGTGGCCGTGTTCGTAGTTAATGTTACTGAGTGTTGGCTTTTCCTTTGTTATTATTAGTGCTTTGATTATTTTTAATCTTTTTTTATATGTGGATAAGGCTGTTTTACTTGTACTTTCCACTACATATATATATATATATATATATATATATATATATATATATATATATATATATGGGCACCATCTCAGAGTTTTATGAAATTGTAATATATGGTACTAACCTACGAGAAATGAAGAAAGCCTAAAATTTGAGCTTCATTATTTTTCAATCTATCTAAAAATTCATGTCTGAATATTAACTCTAAACAAAACTAAACAGACATTTGTCTGTGGCATATGCTTTTCAAAGTTGGCTGGCCTATATTTGCTATAAGGAAATGTGCGTTATATAATCTTGCCATGAATATTATATTAGTGACTGTTCGTATTTGAGTAGACATCCCATTTTTATTCACCAACAAAGAAATTAACATCTAGACATCTAGATCATCGAAATTTACGAAATATTTTAATATTACGTTTAGGCGCGAACAACGATGATTGGCTTCATATTCATAATATATTGTATGTCTAGTTCGTCACTCGTTTCACTTAATGTTTTACGTTAATGCTTACGTAACAACTTAATGCATCAATTGCCAAATACAGAAAAAATTGTTAATAATATCTTAAGGCGTTAGAGTATTGTCGTTATTCCATTAATTTTTCAGTCTAGGCGGCACAGCTTTCTTTCAAGAATCAATCTTTTCCTCCAAGATGTAGATTAAATAGTAGCACTTGTACATCAAAAAATCATGGTTATCCACAAACAATCGTTAATGCAATATTAACTCAAAAAAAGAATTATTCTTACAATCTAAAATGTTTCGGCTTGGAATAATAAACAAAGAGTTGATAAGCCGTAAAAAATATATAATAATAATAATAAATGCCAATCAAATTAAATCTATCGCTTTTTCTTTCCTTCTTTCTTTCTTTCTTTCTCTTTCCCTCGCTGTCTTTCTACTCCCTCGCCCCTCTGTATTTCTCTCTCTCTATCCATCTTTTCACAGATCTATGGGTCAGTCAGTAATATTCAGGAGACCTTATCTAATTCTGAAATCCGAGTGACTAAGATTCATGCTGCATTTGCAATTCGAACAAGACGAAAGATTAGGTTCAGACGTGCTTGAACATTATTGGGCAAATACTAAAAAACAAAAAAAGAAAGAAAAAAGTTCAAAAAAATTACGACGTAATTTGTGTGCGGATAAAAGTCGAATTTTGAAATGGCTGACTTGGGAAAGAAATATCATTTACTTGTACAATAAATATAATCAGATGTTTTAGTCGACTGTGGGAAAGAACCCCACCCGAACAGCTTCACACGACTTGAAAAAAAATTAACCATAGCATAAACAATATAAATGAAAAAAGAAAACATGTAGATAATATAAAAGAGAATGCTTGATGTTCAAATTAACGTTTTTATTGTTAAAATTTATTGCGTAAAATACACAACTGTGGCGTCATAAAAACTCATCCATCGCCAATCAATCCTTCATATGCAATAATAACGCATACTCTCAGGGGGGATGGACCTAAAAACGCACCCCATGACATAAAAATTTCATTTTATGATTATAAAATACTATACATAAAAATTTTAACGTTTAAAATTTAATGTTTTTATTGTTTTAGCAGTTAACATCATAAATCTTATAGATATGGAAGTTGTATGACAAAGTTTTCATGTGACGCGTCTCGTCTCTTAGGACATCATCAGACGAAGTTCGTTTACGTTAATACGATTGCACATGCGCACGAACGAGAGACGATGGGAATTTTAAATTTAGAATTTTTTTTAACGTGTTTTGGGTCTATAATCTAGCCAATTTAATTTAGATTCTTTTTTCTTTTTGTTACCGTCACCTTTGTTATTAAATATCTCACATTGTGGTAACAGAACATCTGCCAAGAATGGTGAAACGTTGTAAAGGTCTGGACGCAGATTTACTGTGAATAAACTATGCGATTAAAACACTTTCTAAACATTTTCGTTTTAGTGAATTATTTTCTCTTTTTAATTAGAGTAACATTTTTTATGCCAAAAGTGTGGTAGGTCTCGTGAGCAACTAATGCATTTAATGTGTTGTTTTATAGAATATAATTTTTGTATTGATATATTCTTTTATTTAAACTTCTTCAGGTCTCTCCAATATATTATTACTAGCAATATTTGCAAGCGATAGAGTAAATTCCGCCTTCAACATATTGCCTTAATGTTTTGTATTATATTAAGTATTATATTAAGTATTTTATTGTTTGAGATGTGGCTGTGACAAATTTTATGTTGAGTTCAGATAAATTCTTTTCAGTTGTAGTTGTGACAAAGTTAATGAGTAGAACAGCATATTTTTTTTTATTCGTTGAGTTTTTCACGAAGGGCCGCTTTTCTATGTTGGAGTAATCATCTTTAAAATTCCCAGCGTCTCTCGTTCGTGCGCATGCATATGTATGCGCGTATAAATAGAAAGGGGACGCTTACATGTTTTGACACTTGTACAAAACAATCCAACTTTACATTTTTTTTTACTCTAATGCAAACCAAACCCATGTTTACTTCTTTGCCTCTCATTCAAACCAAACCCATGTTTACCTTTTTACCTGTCGTGCAAACCAAACCCACGTTTACCTTTTTGCCTCTCATGCAAACCAAACCTATGTTTACTTATTTGCCTCTCGTGCAAACCAAACCCATGTTTACCTATTTACCTGTCATTCAAACCAAATCCATGTTTACCTTTTTGCCTCTCGTGCAACCCAAACCCACGTTTACCTTTTTGTCGCTCGTTCAAAACAAACCCACGTTTACCTTTTTGCCTCTCGTGCAAATCAAACGTATGTTTACTATTTTCCCCCTCGTGCAAATCAAACCTATGCTTACATTTTTGACTCTTGTGCAAGCCGAACCTCTGTCCGTCTTGTTTACTTTCGTACAAACCAAACTTATATGTAACTATATTTTTATCAAAAACGACAGAATTCGGCAGTAAATAGCCGGGGAAAGGCTGACATGCCATTAAAAAACAAGCCAATGTAAAACTAAAAACTCTGAAAAAGTAGAAAGAAAGAAAGGAGGAAAAGAGAAAAAAAAAAAAAAAAAGGAGGGATTGTTAAAATTCCAAATAAAAAATTTGTTAAATAATATACATTCTTTCTTTATTTATTCTTGACAAGTAACAGATGAATGAAATCCGTTTTTTTTTTTCATGTGAAAGTCTTTGTAGTAACATATGCGTTCTTCAGTGAAAATAATTGCCCGAAAGGCAGAAGTAAAAGCCGTATTTTCGTCAGTCAAGTTATTCTTGTACAATAGCAGTCATTTTTTTAAGAAGACTGTGTAGCATATGGTATTTACCACCTCAAAACATGTCTTCTTTTTTTATAGTTTCGAATGCCAACAACTAGCATGATTAACTCATTTTTTGAATTATTAGTCTACATGTAAAATTTCATGCAAAATGCTTAGCGTTTTTATGTCCCTAACGCTTAAAATACTTAGAAAATGAAAACCTGATTCATACACAATCCCACAGGCATTCACATTCATACCTACCCACCTAAACATTTCTGTTGGCGTTAAACAGTAACTGTTCAACTGGGGCGATCGCGTGAGGCCTTCTGTTTTATAGCAATCATTAAAGAAACGTGAAACGGAACATTAAAGACTGAAAATTGATGGTAAACTTATTTTTCTGCCATAAAATACAGTAATTTTGGGTTGGGTCGACGTCGGCCTCTGCTTTTTCTCTCTAGTTATTGTGTGTCTTTTTTTTTTTTTTTATCATCTCCAGAGATTTCTTTTACGAACGTATCGGTGATTTAAAGAAAAAACTCTTCCAGTTTTGTTGTGTGTGTTTTATTATAAGACTATTATGAGACAATTACTTAATCAATCCGTTTAACTTATAATTCCGCTTATTGTAATAATATTAGTAGTAGTAGTATTTGGTATGTAGAGAGTGCAATGGTTAGCAGCTCGGGACAAGAAATTAGCGAGCCGACTTCGAAATCGGATTGAGTCTGTTACATTCACTTTCACACAAATATTCCTAGGAATTGTACGAACACCATTCCCCCCCTAACTAAAGATTAGATAATAGCACCACCCATCTAAGTACTGAGTAGGCTCGACGTTGCTTAACATGATCATACAAGGAGCGGTTTTTCAATGTGATATGTCCGTAAGACACGAAATTTACATTTTTTTTTTTTCAGGAAAAATGATTTCTTAATGCTGCCTACTGTTCTCGCACTTTCGGGAGTTGCCTTTTGCCGCAACATAGGGGGGGGCAACATAAGAGGGGGTACACTCTTGTATTTTAATCTTTGTCTGTTAAGTAATTAACTTTTGATAGTTTTTCTTTTGGATAGCCAAAGCAGACATCATCATCATTATCATCATCATTTCTGCAGGCATCTTCTATTATGCTTACGTTTCCCTCTGATCATCCTCATCATCGTATTATTGCTATTCTTCAGCCATTTCGCAGAATAAGTAAACTGACGACATCGATTTATTTCTTAAATTTTTCTTTCCTTTTAATCAATTTTTTTCTTTTCCAGTGACTTTTACTTAAATTTTAAATACATTATATTAACGATCCGGGGGCACATCGAGGCGCTGTAATGGTTAACAAGCTTATCTCGCTAGAACAATTACGACTGAGTAGTGACTTCGATCCTCACTGAGTTCCCCCTACTTTCGGGTTTGTGCCACACCTAAGCTACGCTTGGAAAATCACTATATTAACGATCCAGGCATTTTCAGGAATAAGAAATGCATCTACATCGAAGCATCTTTATATGATTTCTTGCTTGAATATGTTTTATTTTTTTTATAATGGGTGTATGAGACAGTTGAAAATTCTAGGGCACATATTGGAGAAAGAAGGCTTGGAAAATGTTATTCTCACACAACAGATTGTAGTCAAGAGGAACAGAGAAAAACAACACATAACCTTCCTAGAGATCTTGAGTAAATGGAGTGCAGAACAAGGTTTAGAAGAGATAAGAAAAAGACAAAATTAAGGACAGGACATTGTGAAGAGCCATGATCGCCAAACTCCTGAGAGAAGAAGAAGAAGAAGAAGAAGAAGAAGATGAAGAACAAGATGAAGAAGAAGATGAAGATGAGACCAAAGAAGAAGACGAAGACGAAGACGAAGAAAAAGACCAAGATGAAGAAGAAGAACAAAACGAAGAAGAAGAAGAAGAAGAAGAAGATGAAGATGAAGAAGAAGAAGAAGAAGATGAAACCAAAGAAGACGAAGAAGAAGAAAAAGACGAAGATGAAGAAGAACAAAACGAAGAAGAAGAAGAAGAAGACAAAGATGAAAAAGAAGATGAAGATGAAACCAAAGAAGAAGAAGAAGGAGAAGAAGAAGGAGAAGAAGAAGAAGAAATTTTATATATCGTATAAAACCAGACATAAAAAGAAGAAAAGAGTGTTGGATTTTTAGGATTGCAAAAAAGAAAGTTTTCTCTTAGCGTCTTTAATTTTCACTGAAGTTCTTAACTTTTCAATTCGTCTTATTTTAACAGAACTAAAACCAAATATAATAGTGATGATCCCAGAAAATATTTTAACCCAGTCTCCACAAGTTGGCTGCCAGACGTATGCAACTTCTTGTAGAATTATTTATCTCCACAAATTCCTTTCTTTTGTTCGATGGTTTTGTTTTAAGTCGATGCTTCTCAAGAATTTTTTAGATACCGTCCCGCTGGCTCCTACTGCTTTTTCCCACACCCATATGAAGACACTCTACCCACATGCTATTTATTCCCAGTAAAAATTAGGGGTTAGTTTAACATTTTTCCCATATAAAAGAAGTTTTTCTAGTATTTGAAGTAGTCTATGTCTTCCATCTTAGATACTTTTGTGTAATCTATGAAACATATGTATGGGTCTTTCTGCATTTATATCGCTCGCTTTGATAACATTCTGGTCACCAACATGGCAACTTCATTGTAATTGTTCTGTTCTACCTAGACTTGATGAATTTAAGCACACTACTAGATTGGCGGTAAGGTCTCATCCTTTTACAGTTGAAATGGCTAGATCTAACCATATGTTCGACGCTAACAGTTCCTTCTATCGCACTTCTCTTTTGTAATATTCTTTTTCATCTTCTTGTTTCTAGTCAAAGTTGATCTTCCAAACTTTAAATGCAACTCAAACCGTTATCTTCTGTTTTCTTAATTTTTGTTCTTTTAATGTCCTCTCTCCTTAATAGTATTTTTCTCATATTCTCTCGCACCCAGTAACCCCTTGCATCTTAGTGGCTTTATTGCTTTGCTTGGAGTGAAATGATTAAAAAAATACATATATCATTTCTTATTCTAGTCTCTTGAATAAAGCCATACTCTTCTTCCTTGTTTTCGAGACTAATTTGGCTATGAGCAATTCTAATAAGTTTTATTATGCGGCTCGGTGAGCTGATTGCCCAATGAAGTTTGCATTTATTTACACATGGTCGCTTTGGCAACGGTATGAAGATAGATTTACTGAAATTTTCCGGTATTTCACTGTTGTCGTATATTCCATTTATTATTTCGGTAATCGTATTAATCCCTAAATCTTCTAAAGCTGACAGCAGTCCAATTGCTCTGTTTCTGTTCATCTCGGCCAGTACTAGTCTTATCTCAGATTTTAATCCTACTGGTTCTTCCAGGATTTTATTCAGTGCATGTTTTCTCTCCATCTTTATATTATCTTTTGTTTTCCTATTATGAGTGTTTTAAAAATATAAGCATCCTGACATGAAGCATGATTTCTTTTCTCCTTTTATGCATGCCTCCTATCTTTATGCTCTGTAATGTTTCGGTCTCTGCAAATTTCTCGCTGGAACATACTATAGCCAGATTAAAATCGGCATGGTCGGTCAGGGTTTGCAATTTTATTTTCCGTCAGTGTATATTTACGTTATAGTATTAATATATGCTAAAATATACAATGAAAATTATACGTACGCTAAAGTTAACATGTAGTGCCCGCTAAGTGATGATAGCGCACTTTCTCTAACCACTTACACCCTGAACATTGGTTTCCCCAAAATTGGGGCACTGTAACGAAGCCGAACTGAGAGAATATCTACAGTCCAAATTAACATACCATATACATGGACACCAATTTTTTTTTTTTTTTTTTTTTTACTAGAGTCGAATTTGATAGGAAAATAACAGTAAAGTGTTATTTTAAATACGGCTATGTCATAATTCGTTAAACACCATTTTATATGAAAAAAATATTTTTACCATGGAACTCAAACGTTTATGTTGTGTGTTGCTCGCATCGTTTCAATGATTTCGGTGCCAGACAGTCGTGGAATTTATTGACAAAAAAGCACGATATGGACTTACGATTGATAATAATATGTATCTCTCCCCGACGAATTATTCAGAATAATATCCTCATCTAATTTTGTATGAGAATGCTCGTCTGGATATTGGCAGACCTACGAACAGTGTAGAAAGTTGAATTGGTGAGTCGAGTTCAAGTTTCAAGCTAGCCTGCTGCGTTCACTTTTCGCGCAAATGCACTTGGAAAAACCATGAACTCGTCTCTTCAAGCTTCCAGTCACCAAGTTATTGATTAAATAGCAGGAAAGATCGGCACACTTCAAGTTCTACGTAGAAACCATCTGAAAGAAGGGAAATCTTCCAAACTTCTCAGACCGTGGGGAAGTTAACGAGAAACTACTCGACTATTTAGTCCTACAAGGCACGTCAATTCACAGCTGATAAAGAAAAGGAATCTGTGGAGAGCCATGAATGTTAACTTCCTAAAGGCAGATGACATTAAAAGAATTCAATTTTTGTCGTTTTTCTTCATTTTTTTGTTGTTGTTTTTTTTTTTGTGCGACTACTCCTTTTTGCAGTAATCGACGTGAAACGTGAAATTGCAGCCTCGTCTGTTGTATCTACTTTCAAACAAATGCGCTTCGAGAAGGCATGAATCTATCTATTTTCCCTCTCGCAGCAGCTATAGGTTAAATAGCAATCTAGTCTTGGCTGGCAGCCCGTTTAGGAGAAAGATTATTCTTAATTCCAATTCGTGAAGAAGGCAACGGAGATTCCCTCCAATTTTTTTTCGCAAGTTGACATTCACAGATTGTAAAAATCAGGAGGATGTGGGAGTCATCAGCACCTAAATGCATCAAAAATGTGTCAACTAAAATTAATTATACTATCTGGTTTGACTCAAAAAATAAAAATTAGTTTTCACATAATGGGAAAGTCGTCATTTCTTTTATTCACCCCCAGCTAGGGATTAAATAACAGGGTAGAAGGAACTCTCTAGCCTTTGGTGACAGCCAGTCTAGAATTCTGAATTGTTGAAACGCTAACAGGTTGACTGATTTGTTTTTTGACGGATTATCAACACTTTGTGGGTTATTTAAATCTGTAGCATATTTTGGATTGTAAGGTTAATTCATTTTGCGAATGAATATGGCGTTAACAACTTCTTCGGAGATAACAACCTTTTTTTTCCAGATAAATGTCCTATTATTTGACCCATTGCTGGGAGGAGGGGGTGATTCATACCTTACCTGAGGACATTTGCTTGTAAGTGAATGTAGAGATGCTAACAAGAAGCCACTGCACCATTCTTCCTAAATAAGTATGGCAATTCACAGACATTGAAAAGAAGGAAATTGCGGCGAGCCATGAACGTAGCACCTGTTAGGAACCCAGCTACAGGCAAATAGTGACACCCAAACAACAAAAAACATTATGACAGTATAAAAATACATTTTATACTAAAAATACCAGCAATACATTTTTATATCACAGTCAGTCAGTCGATGTCGGACGACAGTTAGTCGAATACTAAAGTATTAGCGACCACAACTAGATTACTCTGCGTCATTACTTATTATATCAAGTTTCTAACATTTTGTACGTCGAACCTATTTTAGGACCGACTTAATACAAACACGAGCCTTCACTGTGAAATCACTCCACAACAATAACCCATAGAGGTTGGTATGCTGCTGAACAAAATCAACCAACCAACCAGCATGAAAGAACTCTTTCATGACATTAATCCATATAATATCCTCAAGTTCTTAAGTCAAAATTTATTAAGAAATATAACTTCAACAAAACTACAACATAAAACACAAACATCACCGCCTCTAGTAGTTATTTCCACGCAAACATGTATATGCACAAAAGCTAAGTATCAACTACCATGTATTCAATTGTGAAAGCAGAATAACATATTGTTACATTGAAGCTCCAAAGAACATTAAATTTAGGCATTAAATGCTGTTAAACAAACAAAACAAAATTCTGATTTTCTTACACTAAATTCTTTACTCTTTGTTTGCCTTCTGGCAATTGTCTTATTTTTGGAAATAATATACATCGAATGATTTTATTTTATCTGAAAACGTCCAAATAAATAATAGTGCTTTTTTTTTCATGTTACTCCGAATAAGCACCCAAATTGGTTGGTTGATTTTGTTTAGCGGAATATCAACCACTAATGCCGAAATCTAAATAATTTGAACACAATGTCTTCAATTAATCATATTTTGAACGGAAATTGTATGCTTTCAACTACGGATACTACTACTGGTCATTTTGCATTAAATTGTATTTTACTCTAAATATTTATTGTTGGTCCTTTTGCATATAAAAACGCATTGCTGGTATTTTTACTATAAAAATATATTTTTATACTTTCATGGTGTTTTGACCCCAGCTTAAGAGTTCACTATTTGCTCATAGCTGGGACTCTAACAGGTGTTACAACCCCGGGTCAGGGTGAATATGGGAACAACAGTAAGTAGCAGGTGGTTCCAGAAGAACACATGTGGGGTTAAGATTTTCCTGCTAGCCGGTCCAACTACATGAGAAAGTTGGACTTTAATTAAGTCCAAAGAAGGCAAAGAAAAACAAACACAAGACCGATAAATATATGTATACAAATATATATATTAATAACAAGTTACATGGACAGTTACAATGGACAGAGTGTGTGTGTGTGAATATTATATGTGTGTGTGTGTGTGGTGAGTGTTCGTACGTACGTGTATTGTGCTTAGCGTGTTCCCAGCATTTGGGAAACGCTATCTCTGTGAGCGTTTACATCTGCGAGGTGGTAAGGCTGAACGCCTGAGGAAAAAGAGAAAGAGGCGAAGGGTCAGCGACTATTTATAGCCAGGGAAGTGAGACCCCTGGTGAAAGGGTTAACGAACTAAAGGAGGAGTTAACTCCGACAATCTTCTTTAAAAGAAAAATTGACTGAAATATTTGCCAATAATGTTCCACGTGTTTTTTTTTCTGTTCCATATGTGATTTCGTGTGAAAACACTACCTAAAAAAATATCGTTTCTGTTAATTTTCTTTTCATAATAAATCAAAAGTTGAACGCTATAGTACGAGTATTAGTCTATTTTTAATGTCAATAATAACCTTTCTTTCAATAAAAATTATAATACACAAACCTATCTATCAGACTCATAAACCTATAATATATAAACCAACTTATTAGAATTCTTCTTTTAAGTGCTGTATCACTGCATGAAGTGGGTCATTATGGCTTTTCATAACTTCCTTTCCTTTGTAGTACTAAGTTATGTTTCTTCCTTTCCTTTCTCCCAGTCCCTGTTCTGCCAGCCATTTGCACAACTCATTAGATAATTTATTCACTGTTTCTCTCTACTCCTCTCACATTCAATGTCCTCTGAGTCTCATATTCTCCAAGACTTCTTTCCTCAATTTGCTCCAGAAATGTCACCTGTTAAATTCCGATTATAAGTACAAGATTTTTTTTCATTTTCTTTAAATTCGCACCATCCTTCAATAGAACTACATCTCTGTTGCCTCAAGTCTTGTCTTCAGTTGTGAGGAAATTGCCCAGCATTCATTGCCTTTTAGTAGAATTTATATTACATAGAAGTTCAGCATTTTTTTCCTTATTTCCAATGATGTTTTTCTATTCCATAATACTTTGCTTAGCTTTTGGGTGGCATCTTTAACTTATTTCAAGGCGCCTTCGGACTTTTGTGTCACATTTTCCGTCGTATTACAACATTTATCAAAAAATGAATTTCTGTATTTGCTTCATTCTAAAGACTAATTACAATTGTTTTAAAAATCATTTTCCTCCATGCAAGACGACAATGCCACTAAAACACAAAGGAATACGAGGAGTGAAAGAGAATAAGAAGAATTTAGTGAGGAGAAACAACAATAAAAGAACAAGTTTAAGGAAGACGGAAGATTGCGATTGATGTTGTAACTTACTGAAGATCGTTGGCAGGAAGCAAGAGACCGAAAGTGTGTGACAAAAGCAACGATTAGAATAAAACTTACGGTTACATCTAGCTAATTCAACAGTAAAACAAAGAGAGCCAGTTACCAAATCTAGGAGTACGCTTAAATTCATGCGGTCGGTGTACACGAGGAAAGCTTATTAGAAAAAATGCGATGAAAATTTTAATAGAAACATGGGACACCACATAATGACGCTGGGAAAGTGACTGAGGTCGAGATGCAAAATCATGACCGATAACATCACAGACCCTCCTTTAGATTTTGTTGGGAATCTCGAGATATATAGCAAGGGCACCAGGCAAGATATGATAACAATATTCACCATGATTGCTTTTTTTTCTTTTTGCTTTTTTTTTTTTTGACGACAACACCATTACGAAGAAGAAATCTGATTCTGTTAATCCTACATTGTGATTGGAACTGTTTATATTTTTGTCCCTCCAATTTTTTTTTACTAGACAAGCCACAAACATTCACTGGGATTAACGCAAATATTTTCTTTGTCATCTCTTACGAAGTAAAACGTACAAGCGCACTACAGTGTTTCAGCCTTTGACCAAGAGTCCGAGAAGTTGATGCTTGCGTTCCCAGTGCAAATCACAATAACTTGAAAGTAAAGAACTCATCGACACAAAACTCATTTAATTATTCAATCATTCTCTTTATAACGTAAATAACACGTGATGTATTCGTTAACGACTAAGTCCCTAATTACGAATGGCATATGCAATTGGGATAATTTTCTAGCCTATAATTAGCTAGACGATGATGCTTCGTAACTCGTAATGTGCTAGCATGTAGAAGTCTAGAACAAGCACTCTATCTTAGGGGCAATTCTTTGAGGTTCAAATTAAACTAGCTACGCACTACGATTATTCGGAACATTGTCACAACGTATATGTGAAGACAACATTTTGAGTATTCAGACGAGATAAGTTTCAGGTTTCATGAAATGAATGCATGCATGCATGTGATATAAATGCGTGTAGCTCCAAAATCAAAGCATTAAGTTGATGGTTGGTTGAACTGCTGCATGGCCAAAACGTCGCTCATCTAGTTTATGATATATATATATATATATATATATATATATATATATATACAGGGTGCGGCTGGTATTTGAGGACATGCAGATTTAAGATTGATACTGCTTTCCACTAACTTCTAATGCTTTTTATTTTTCAGAAATCAAGAATGACAAACCCTATGATAACAAATTAAATGAAAAGGCATGCTGTGATTGTGGCATTAAAGGCTGATCATACCGATTTGGATATTGCAAATTTACTCTGATTTACAAGATCCTTTGTCCACAAGATACGAAAAGAGTTAGAAGACGCTGACAGTCCCCCGGTATCTGTATCAAAACGTAAAAGACATTCTACACGTTCTGATAAAGTGAGAACATCCGAATTTATTAAGTTAATTAGTTAAAATGTTATAGTATTTCTAGACGAATCAATTTTTCTTATCTAATCACGAAATGAATCTTATCCTGAACGGCCACTCTTCTAGATCTTTTTCATTAATAAGGTGTCACCCAGGGCTCTATCGTGGACTTACGCCGTTCCGAATTTTCAAAAAAAATTACCTTCCTGATGACGTCACCTCACAACAATCTGTCAATGCTGACGACACCATTATTTCGTTTGTAAGTATTATTGGTTCGAGAAGGTCAAATTAGCGACTGATTTCAAAAGTGGCGTAGTATCTGCTATAACTAGGGCAATGCCTCCAAAATAAAACTGTTCTATATCAATCAGTTGAGAGACCCCTTTTTGCCTTCCATTAGCATAGCTGATGCTAACCTCCAGAAGTGAGGCTTGTTACGCCTTCTCGGATTAATGTTCCCTAGTGACATGGAGTGAAACGATTATATTGAATCAGTTGCTATGTCTGCTGCTAAGAAAGTTGGTTAACTGTGCTGTGCTAATAAATTAGTCTCTCCACAATCTGTCTTACATATCTATAAGTCTACCATTCGCCCATGCTTCCAATATTGCTACCACATCTAGTGTGGTGCTCCTGCTATATATTTATAGATTCTTGATAAAATCCAAAGAATAATCTGCAATGTTACTGGCGTTTCTTTCCATTAATGTAGCTTTCCTGTGCCTTTTCTATGAATGTTTCATAATAATTGTCCTGATGAACTTTACTCTATGGAACCAAGAATTTATGAATTTAAGCGCAGTACTAGATTGGCGGCAAGGTCTCATCATTTTACAGTTTAAATTTATTGATATAACCGTCAGGTCTTCGGTAACAGTATCTTGTTATTTGCTTGTTTCTTTTATCACACTTCTCTCTTCCGGCTTCTTGCTTCCAAATCAAGTTTGATCTTCAAAAATTTAAATGCAACATCAGTTGATATCCACAGCCTTCTTCATTCCTCTTCTTTTATTGTTCCTGTTCCATAATATTTTTCTTATATAATATAATAGTATATATTTTTCTTATTCTTTCACACTCAATAACCCCATGTGTCTTAGTAGCTTAATTAGGATAAAATAATTTTAAAAATGTACCCTAACTTTTGGCATATATATATATATATATATATATATATATATATATATATATATATATATATAGGCCGAATGTTTAGATTTCGAAGGATCACGTAAAACTTGTGGTTGCATGATATTTTAAAACAAATTTGCTAACTCACTTCGAATTATGTCCACACAAACATGTATATGCAAAAAGCTGAATATCAACTACCATGTATTCAATTGTGAAAGCAGAATAACATATTGTTACTTCGAAGCTCCAAAGAACATTAAATTTAGGCATTAAATGCTGTTAAACAAACAAAACAAAATTCTGATTTTCTTACACTAAATTCTTTACTCTTTGTTTGCCTTCTGGCAATTGTCTTATTTTGGGAAATAATATACATCGAATGATTTTACTTTATCTGAAAACGTCAAAATAATTAGTAGTGTTTCTCATTTTATTCTGGAAGAGCATCCATGTTGGTTGGTTGATTTTGTTTAGCGGCATATCAATCTCTAATGCCGAAATCTAAATAATTTGAACACAATTTTATGTCTTCAACTAAATATATTTTGAACGCAGTTATATGCCTTCAACTACAGATAAAATGTATTGTTGGTCATTTTGCATTAAATTGTCTTGTTGGTCATTTTGCTCAAAATATCTATTGTTGGTCCTTTTTTATATAAAAATTAATTACTGGTATTTTTACTATAAAAATACGTTTTTATACTTTCATAGTGTTTTAACCGCAGTTTAAGATTTCTCTATTTGCTCATAGCTGGTACCCTAACTTACGAGCTCACTTCTTCCTGAATTGTCTTATCATATATTCAATAATAATGATAATAATAACGAAATTAAGTCATTAACACATAAAATTTTCCTTTAAATTATAGCTGTTTTTGCCTAATCTTTCTTGGTAGCAGAATATGAATTTTAGGCCATTCTCTTTCTAAGAATTTGACTCCATGCCCTAATAGGTTAATTATTAATATGAGTTAAGAAGTTATGAAACTTACGAATTATTAAGTCTAGACCGAGATCAAGAATTTCTACGAAAGAAAAATGTACTTTTTTATCATGGAAAACTCAGAAGTGTTTTTTTTTTATTATTATTATTCACGTTCGCAGTATTACATTGTTTGCAAGTTGGTAACAGCTCGGCTTGAATATAATAGGGTTTTTCTGGTGGAAAAATAGGATACAAGTTCGATCCCTATCGGGAGGCACAGTTCTTTAGTTATGATCTAAGCCAGTTGAGGTTAATTTAACTGTTTAAGAAAATAAATAGAAAACAGGTGTGTCAGCTCAAACACGTTTTCCCATTAAATTTAAAGGGTTTATAGCAATGGGAAATTGATTCTCGAAAAAGTTGTTATTATTGGCGAGTATCATTGTCATTGTTGTTTTTAACATTAAAATACGATCAATGATTTCCTAGTAAATAAATGAATTGAAAAACAAAAAAATCTTGTTCTCAATCCAAGATACCTTGTCTGTTCAGGATGACATGAGAGGGAATAAGTTGAATTCTTTTTTTTAATTATACAGGAAGAGTTCTTGGAATCTTTTCTTTTTTTAATAAATTCTTTCAGAGACGACGAGCAGAGTAATGGTCGGTGTGAATTCGTCGCATGTTGTAGTTGCTGGCTTGGCGCATTCCATCTGCAGTGACACAGCCCGAGATTCAACTTGGGTTGAAAACAAAAGAATTAGTGCCCAGGGGGCAGGGGAAATCACATGCGATCGACGGAATTTGTTAAATTCCAGGAACGCCACCCCCTCTTCACGTGACGCACGAAAATATGATGGAGCGTCTCTAGCCTTAACCTCACCTCTACCTGCTCCAGACAGCGAACGGCTAAGCAGTCTGCTTTTCAAAATCTCACATGCATCGTTGTCAACAGGCTTTACACGACGTAAAATCTCAATTAATGATTGCCTGGGGCCTCAGATATCACCTTAGTTAATCCTTTGAGAAGAATGTAGATTCTGATACTGGGTCTTGGAGAGGCTAAATACAATAAGAAAAGGAAATAGGAAAAGAGAAACTGGGGAGACGAAAAGAATGAAAGAAGGAGAAAAAAGAAGAGAATATTAAAACAAATAAGGAGAACGGAAAAGAAAGAAAGAAAGAAAGAAAGAAAGAAAGAAAAAAAGAAAGAAAGAAAGAAGGAAGGTATGGTATATAAAAAAAAAAAACACAAAGAATAAATGAACCCAGAATGGAAAAGATTGAAGATCGTGGGTATAAAGAAAACGAAGTTCAACAAAAAAAGGAAGATTTTTCACTGAATGCGAAAGAGAAGAAAGTAAACGAAGGTAGGCAAAAAAGAATAGGAAAAAAGAAAGTAGAAACGATGAAGCCAGAACGGATAAAAAGGTAGTAGAGTGTGAGTGTGAATGAGAGGAGAAATCCATCAAAAAAGAAAATAGTTTTGACTGAATGATGAAGAAAAGGAGTGACAAGAACAGCGAAAGCGAAAGATTTACAAACAAGAAAACAGTGAAAGAGTGAATTCAGAAATGTAAAGAAAGCTGACTGTGGGCTGAATGAAAAGAAGTTCAACGAAAAAAAAAAAAAGGAAGGTTTTCATTGAATGAGGAAAACAAGAGGAAACTAATAAAAAGAAAGAAAGCGAAGGTAGACGGTAGGCAAAATAAAATAGAAAAAACGAAAACCAGAATGGATAAAAAGGTATTAGACTGTGCTTGTAAAGAAAAGGAGAAACTCAGCAAAAAAGAAAATATTTTGACTGAATGATGAAGAGAAGGAAGAACGAAGAAATCGATAATAGACAAAATAGAACTGAAAAAAAATGAATTCAAAAAAAGAAAAGAAGGTGGTAAATTGTCGATGTGATGAAAAGGAGAAATCCAATAAAAAAAAGAAAGGCTTTTCGCTGGCAATAGAAAAAGAAGAAAAGATAAGCGAATAAAGGTAAGCCAACGGAAAAGAGGGAAAGGCTTTGAGAGAAAGAGAGAGAGAGAGAGAGAGAGAGAGAGAGAGAGGGAGGGAATAAAGACAGGTTAGGCTTCAAATATGCCAATATTTAGTCGAATTTCAAATCACCCATCTTTCTTTTCTTGACACCAGGTCAACTTTTTCTGTTACCACTAAGCAATTTGATAATAATAATAATAATAATAATAATAATTTATAAGAACTTTTATTTGAATTGTATGTTCATTACCCAATTTTTTATTGATTTATCTTCTGAGATCTTTCAGCCCTATCAAAACAAATGCCCTGCTCTCAAACTGGAAGATACATGCAGATACAAACAAACTCATCCAACCGTTTTATATACGAGCTAGTCTACATGTGACCTGTTAGACGGTTCAAATTATAAAACATTGATGTCGACATTAAAAAATTTGTCCGTTTGAAGAAAGTTGAAATACATATATACTTACTGTATAAACAACTCATATTTTTAAATCTTATTCACTTAAAATATTTTTTAAATCAGATAAACTTAAAAATATTTTTTTAATATATCAAAAAAATATTTTTTAAATGATATTCACTTGAAAATATTTTTTTTAAATATGGCAAAAATATTTTTTAAATATTTAACATTTTTATGGTTTAAGGAAAGCTGAAATATGAATAAGCAGGCACACAATCACAGAGAAGTGGAAAGAGAGAGAGAGGTGGGAAAAGAAAGGTAGAAAGAGAGAGAGAGAAGTGGAAAGAGAGAGAGAGGTGAGAAAAGAAAGGTAGAAAGAGAGAGAGGTGGAAAGAGAGAGAGAGAGGTGGAAAGAGAGAGAGAGAGAAGTGGGAAAAGAAAGGTAGAAAGAGAGAGAGGCGAAAAGAGAGAGAGGTGGAAAGAGAGAGAGAGGTGGGGAGAGAGAGAGAGAGGTGGGAAAAGAAAGTTAGAAAGAGAGAGAGGTGGAAAGAGAGAGAGGTGGGAAAAGAAAGGTAGAAAGAGAGAGAGGTGGAAAGAGAGAGAGGGAGGTGGGAAAAGAAAGATAGAAAGAGAGAGGTGGAAAGAGAGAGAGGTGGAAAGAGAGAGAGAGGTGGGAAAAGAAAGTTAGAAAGAGAGAGAGGTGGAAAGAGAGAGAGAGAGGTAGAAAGAGAGAAGTTGAAACAGAGTGAGAAGTCGATAGAGAGAGAGAGAGAGAGAGATGGAAAGGGTGAGGTGGAAAGAGAGAGGTGGAAAAAGAAAGCGGTGGAAAGAAACTATGACGCGCCCAACGGTCAACGTACGCACGATTCACACACTTTTAGTTTTGTATAGATAGATAATAGAAGTTCTGGTTTCGAAAAATAGTGAATAAACTATTCTAGCAGACAATTGTGTTCGATCCTTCCGTGTTTTCTACTGTTGCGGTCTTGAACGAAATCATGGCAGTGAATGCTGGACAATCTCCTCACTGATAAAGAAAAGTCTTGAAGCAACAGAAATGTGGTTCTACAGAAGGATACTGAGTTTTAGAGAAAATGGAAACAAAAAGGACACTTATAGATAACATCAGAAGAAAGACAACTTTCTAGGGCACATATTGAAGAAAGAGGGTTTGGGAAATCTGATATTCACAAGACAGAAGCAAACCACGCATCACCTACCAAACAAGCTTGAGTAAATGGTCGACAGAACAAAGTTGAGATAACTGTTGTATAGGAATAAAGTGTCGTTGCCGACACTGTAATTTGACCATAGATCATCAGTGATCAAACACGACGATTCCATTATTAAATAAGTAGATCACGAAAAGGAAACATATAAATGGTAATTAGTGATCGCTATTCTCTATACTATCCACTATACTATTTCTCTATACTGATCATTATATGAATTACTATTCGGCGATTACTATTTGAACAAGTATTATTAGTGCGAGTATTATATGAAGGTATTACTACTACCAGTATATGCGTTTACAAAGTCTCGTCTGCAATGAGCATTTCGGAAATGATAACGAGCATTCATTGACCTAACGGAAGTTAAAACGAGTGAGTGTCCTAAGATCACAAAAATAACATGACAAAATTTATTAAGAGCTACAAAGGACAGGAAATTGTAGGAAGCAATGATCGCCAACATCTAGAAGGGACACAGCACATAGAAGAAGAATAATGTTGACTTCAGATGTCGTGGGTTTCAGCCCGCTTCTCAGGCCCGCTTCCCAGGACCGCTTCTCGGCTGAAGGTTGGAACATAATGCGATTTGGTGACTACTGACTATTGCACATAAAGGAGTGAATCATGGCACTTCTTGATGTGTGCAGTTTGCTTTGTTTTTATATTCTGTTTTATGTGAAAATTTGAATAAATATTTCCAAATATAGAATTTCTGTTAAGCTTGCCTTCGTCTTCGAATTCAGCCATGCCAACAACATAGTTTTGGTTTGTTAATTCATCATCCAAACACTATCTCTCCATTGCATTAATAAAGTTGTTGTTGTTGTTGTTGTTGTTCTTCTTCTTCTTCTTCTTCTTCTTCTTCTTCTTCTTTGTGCCTCGTCACATCAAGACATGGGCAATCATAGTTCTCCTCGGCTTCCTATCCTTTGCAGCTGTTTGTTATACTTGTTTATTTATTATCTCTCATACTCCTTTTCCGGCGTCCATTTACACAAGCTCGTTACGTTGGTTACTTTCTGTTTTCCTTCGACCCTTTTGCCATCAATATTTCCTGTGAATGTCAAATTCTCCAAACCATCTTTCCTTAGTATGTGTCCTAGGGATTTCAACTGCCTCTTTCTTATTCTAATTATAAGCGTCCATTTTGTTTTCATTCTCTTTAAAATTTCCTCATTGCTCATATGTTCAGTCTTTGCTATATTCAACATTTTTCATTAAGCAGGTGATATTTCCCCAATTAACAACAGATTTTCGTCACTTTTGAGATCAGCTGTCAATCTGACCTTATTGTACCGATCAAGCTTACTATTAAGACATGTCATCGACATAGATATCGAGTTGTGAGCTGAAGTCATCAGGGAAGTCATTGATGAAAATTAGGAACACCATAAGTCTAAGGATAGAGCCCTAGGCAACACCTGCATTAAGGAAAAAAAAATCTAGAAGAATCACCGATTAGGAAAACTTTCATTTTGCGATTTGATAAGAAACATTGAATCGTCCAGCGATATCATAACCTTTCAACTTGTGAAGAATACAGGTATGCCAAACTCTGTCAAATATTTCGAGATGTTCAAAGCAACAACCTGAGCTTCAGCATTTTTATATATAGATTCTTTCAGCAATAATCGTTAATACATCAGCAGTTGACCTAGAGAAGCAAAAGCCATATTGCTTACTTGAAAGATTTTATGCCTGATGTGAGGTGATTAACCATTTTAGAGTTGATTAGGGTCTTTCGTACTTTGCCAAAAATCGGTAAAAGGCTAATAAGACGATAGATAGAAGTTCATCTGAGTTCTTAAAGACTGGAACTACAGAAGGTGATTTCCAACAAGCAGGAATCAGCCAGGTATTTACTGCATAGAGAGTCAGGAGTCAGTTCAAGAGCATATTTCTTAAGTACTATTTCAGGGATACCATCAGGTCTACATGCCTGGTGGGGATCAAAACTACCTGAAAAGAGAGATACGGTAATAAAATAGCAAGATTTTACAATAGCGAGTGATATTTTTTATTTTTTAATCTCAGTTTTACATGGATACGGGCATGGGGTATTCAGGGATACTCAAACTCATTCAGAAGAATGATCGACTAGACGATTTTGTTTACAATTACACCAAAAACAAAGAGCCGATGTTAAGTGCCCAGGTATAACACGCACATCATTCATTCAATCTTGATAGCACCAAATCCTGAATCGTCCTGAATTCATCTTTTATATGTTACAGGGTAATCTTATCTTCTGTAATCTTCAATCAATTAAATCAGAGCGACATTCCTCAATTCCACCAGCTTAAACCTTCAAAGCTCAGACCCGCCACGCCAGGCCACGCCAGGCCACGCCAAGTCACGTACACAGCGTCAGATCTCCCTCATTCGCTCTGTATTCTTTTGGTAAGAAGGAAGTTCCATTCAGACAACATTTTTACCAGGAGTAGAGTAGGACTTGGAGAATTTGATACACCAAGTGCATACTGATGACAAGAGTGGCAGATGGAAACAGCGAGTAACCTATATGACGAGCTTGTTTGGGCGCCTCAAGGCGGTGTAATGGCTAGCAAGTTTGTCTGGCTAGAAAAATTAAGACATAGAAGTGAGTTCGATCGTCACTGGGTTCCCCTTACTTTCGGCCTTGTGCCACATCTAAGCTACGCTTGGAAAATCACTATAGGACAAACTTGGGTAAATGGATGGCAAAACGAGAAGTATAGCAAAATATCAGACGTTACCAAGGGCTACGACGGATAGGAAATTGTGGAGAGCCATAATCACCCATTCCTCAAAGGGACACGGTACAAAGAAGTTGTTTCTTGGAGCTTGTTGTTTTTCGTCATTACGTTTAAAGCATTGACCTTTCTGATATCCCCATTGTCGTCTGAAACGAGGAATTAATTCTTCGAACTATTATTTGCATATTTCAGGCCTCTCCAGTGTTGTTTTGCACAGAATATTGTCACTATTCAGTGAATTATTCCAACTAGTATCCTCATCTTTATTGTTTTAATCGCTAATTATAAACCTGTGAAATCCTCGACCTTTCTGATGTAGGGACCGCATGCAATAAACTCCTAGGAACTTTGAACACATTATCTCGTTCACAATCGTTTTTCTTAACTTTCACCAATCAAGTTAGAATACTTTTAAATATTTTGCTTCCTTGCGTCATTCTTTAGTCCTTAATTGTCGCTATGGTAGCTGCACTTTTGTTCCACAGAAAGGCGCAGTCCTAATCGATGTGATAACAATGGCAACTGAGTACCAATCTTAGAGATGTTTTGTTGTCTGGTCTGCAAAATATACAGATATAACGTAACTATCTCGAAAGCCCCACACAGTGAGAACAAGGTCTGAGAGCAATATAGCGATTGATCAGAAGTATTCTAGAATATTTGTTCGACTATCACCTCTCTTTCTATCTCTCCCTGAAGACTGTTTTATTTGTCAAATTCAATTTGACAGACCAATTAGTCTTTAAATTGTGGTGGTTAGGTCAATATTTTATTCAGTAACAAGCATATAGAGTTGATAGTTCTTTGTTATATGTTATCTACTGTTTTACTGCTATATACATGATTAATGATATATGCCAGCTGATAATGGCGAAATATGGCTACGTTTTACTTTCAGGTTTGCAAATTATCCCCCATAACCAAATTTCCCCAGGTGATCCAAATGAGGACTTTTACATTTTCAAAACAGGAGACACCTTAACTTTTCTAAAAATACCATATTTAGCTTGGTAACATTTTTTCCCGTTACACATTGATATCGACCAGACTATTTTGGAAAAGTCAGAAATTGTACAAGAACACGTGTACAAAGCGATAATACAAATCCGTTTCAAGGCGCCTAGAGTTCTTTACTATTCCGCAAGGCAAGAATTTCTGGCCCAAAACCTGAATAGAATGTTATGACCGAGAAACTTGATTTTATGCCTAACTGTCTAAAACGCTACACGTGAGCAATGTCCTCATCCGAAAGCGAGCATACTTGTTAAGTTAAGGCTTATAATAGATTTCTGACTAAAGAAGAGTAAAAAATGTACAATCAAATTGTGTTGAGTCACAATCCCAGAGCTGATTGGAATTAGAGGAAACAAATATGCTTTATTAACTTTCTACTATGCATATACTAGGGTCTGGATTGGTACCTAAATGCCTGTGAATATGTATTAATCGCGCAGGTCTAATGTATTGGGAATGATGTATAAGAACCTTATTACTACAACGCTTAAAATTCAATATGCTCGATAAAATCAAAAAGTAATATAACAATTTTTCTTCAAGGCGACAAGTTGACTTCAATCAATATCAGATTCAGTTATAATCGCATTCAGTTTCTTTCTCCTTCTCACTTTTGTAATATATATACAGGCTGTCCCAAAATAATGTATACACTCTTTGAATCGTTATAACTTATTCAATTTATGTATTTTGACTTGTAAATAAAATTAATACAAGAGAAAGAATACATATTTAAAGAATTTGAGAGTAAAATACATAAAGAAAAACATAGAAAATTAACTTTAGAGTATAAGATAAGATAAAAGCTACTTGGCGCAATGGCAGAATGTTCACATAATGATGAGTTCACATCAAGTGCTCAAACTGGTTGCCGTTCTGTTCAATGCACTTTGCATTCCTTAAAGACCTACAAAGGTCCAGTATCATTTCTTCTGGTATTTCAGCACATTCTTCTTCAATTGCTATTCTCATTTCAGCTATTGTTTCAGGTTTCCTGATGTAAACTTTGTCTTTTAGAAACCCCCACAAAAAGAAATCCAAAGATGTCAAATCTGGTGATCTAGGTGGCTATTCAACTGTCCCTCTTCTTCCAATCCATCTGTTTTGCATACTTTCATCCATATAAGTTCTCACAATACACTAATGTATTATTAAATATTAATATTTAAAGTGTTTATACATTATTTTGTATATATATATATATATATATATATATATATATATATATATATATATGTATGTATAGATTAATAATAATAAATATACATATTATTCCTCACCGGTAGCACGACTCTTAGTTTCGTACAAAACGCAATCTTCAGGAAGATTTATTAATATATACTTAATAGCTGTAATATCATTATTTTATAACATCAGCTCCCAATGTGTGATATCTTATATATAAACACACACACACACATATATATATTGAACATAGAAGTCAACACTCAGAGGCGATGAGGTTATGTTTGTTCCAACGAGAGAAACATGTATATTTTAAAAAAGAAAGAAACGTTTTTGGTTATGATGTAGATTTGTTTTAGTGTATATCATATTTTATTCTTCATATCTCTGCTACACGTGTTTCCGATCTCGTGATCTTCTTCAGGCAAATAAAAGGAATTAATTTTAAAGGAATAAATTTACCTTATGTTTGTGTATGTGTGTGTGTGTGTGTGTGTGTGTGTGTGTGTGTGTGTGTGTGTGTGTGTGCTTACGTCTGTATCCCGTTGAAACACCCGTTTTCGTATGACCAACCAAAGTTAAGCAACGTTGAGCCTGGTCAGTACATAGATGGGTGACCGCTTGACAATACCAGGTTCTGTAAGTATGGATATGCGGATGATGAAATGGATAACAGTTCGAAAGTGGAAATTGGGGAGCCGAATTAC
Organism: Acanthosepion pharaonis; assembly: GCA_903632075.3. NCBI lineage: Eukaryota > Metazoa > Mollusca > Cephalopoda > Sepiida > Sepiidae > Acanthosepion > Acanthosepion pharaonis. Next base: position 2,483,246 of record CAHIKZ030005407.1, on the reverse strand, counting down.
AATTCAGTTCGGCTTCGTTATATTTGCTTACGTACAAATACCCTTGGAAAAGATAGAAATCCACCACTTCTCCCCCAACTATGGCTAATCAGTAAAAGTTATATCAATAACAATTATTATCTCAAAAACGTTCTGACAATCTAAAATTATTTTTGGGCTTTAAATAACCTGGAAAGGGTTAATAAGCCGTCAAAGCACAAATCAGTCATTCAGTCAATATATATATATATATATATATATATATATATATATATATATATATATATGTGTGTGTGTGTGTGTGTGTGTGCTTGCTTACGGCTATATCATGTTGAAAAAACCTTATGTATCTATATAGATATGTGTATTATATTTTGTTGCTTACAGTGAAGATGACATACAGGTGATAATGGACCATTTCTCGGGAGCATGTACACCTTTGAGGCTAATTATCAATATGAAAAAGACAAAAGTCATGTAGATGCCTGGGATGACTTATATAGAGCCCTACATTCCCGTTAATGGATCTAGGCTGGATGTAGTTGACACTTTTGCATACTTAGGCAATGCACTCTCTAAGGATGGCTCACTGGCTGCGGAAGTGAATTACTGCATTGAACGAGCAAGTCAAGTATTGAGAAAATTTGAAAAAAGAGTATGATCTGATCGTAACTTCTCCATAAGTACAAAGATCGGAAACTAAAAAAAAAAAACTCCAAAAAACAGTTGTCCTAACCACACTTTTATATTCATCGAAAGCACATTGAGATCTTAGAGCGTTTTCTCCAGCAGTGTCTGAGATGAATCATGGACATCAATTCGCAGTCTTGTACACCATTCACAAAAGTCCTTTGGCGCACAAACATAGCCAACATAGAGAAACTGCTTCTCGAAATGCTCTGGACAGGTCATCTGATACGTATGGAGGATGACAGATTACCCCAAGGACTTTTATTGTGCACTATCTAAAGATAGCTCACTAGATGCGGAAGTGAATTACTGCATTGAACGGGCAAGTCAAGTATTTTTGGTTGGAGAATCTTAAAAGTGACTTCCTCCTCGTGCACTCTGATATGCCACTTCAGCCCGGTGACAAATTTTATCACAGATCTAGTAGTGGCCGGCCATTATGTATGTAAGTATGCACACGTTTATATTCCTCTATCGAAGGCACATTAAGATTCTAGAGTGTTTTCTCCAGCAGTGTCTGAGATGAAACTTGGACATCAATTCGCAGTCTTGTATACCATTTACAAAAGTCCTTTGGCGCACAAACATAGCCAGCATAGAGAAAGTGCTTCTCCAAATGCATTGGACAGGTTATCCGATACGTGTGGAAGGTGACGGATATGTGTATGCATGAAATAGACTGTCGCCGCTGGGTGTTGACCTCAAGATTCTCTTATATATTTATATACGCTCTATCCCTGATACTGAGAACTTAAACCCATAAATATAGCATACCTTATATATGTATTTCCATCTTTTACCTATATATATATATATATATATATATATATATATATATATATATATATATATATATATATATATAGAGAGAGAGAGAGAGAGATAGATAGATAGATAAGAATGGATGTATAAAAGAAATATTATTTCAACAAAAATGCGTTCGACAAGCAAATCCAGAAACATCAAAAGCATTCAACTCCTTTTGTAAATATACAGTTCAATTTCACGAGATAGGGGAACAATAATTATTACTTGTAATAGAATAAACTAATTCACTTAACTTATATAAGATCCTACTCGGTGTTTCATGCATAGTTTACATCCATTCATCAGCTGTTTTTTTTATGTACAGATCTTATTTTTCTCCTTAAAGAAATTTACTTTTTGTTTTTTCTTCTTCAACCTATTTTTATTTTCTATTACTCTGCTTTCTTTTTCATCGTTTAAATGTCCTGGGTAAGACGATAAACTACTTCCAACGTCAAGTCCTCTGATCAGGAGGTTTTGAGGAGCGTGGAACCACATCTTAATTGCTGTTGTTATTAGGTCCACCCTGACCGGGGGTGGTAGCACCTGTTAGGGTCCTAGCTATGGGCAAATAGTTAACCCTTCAAACTGGGACCAAAACACTATGAAAGTGAATAAATATGTTTTAATGCCAGAAATACTTTGTAAAAAAAATTATTACCAGCAACACATTCTTGAAAAAAAAAAAATATTACCAGCAATATATTTGAAGAAAAATTTACCAGAAATAGATTTTTTGGCGAAAAAAATATTACCAGAAATACATTTTTGAAAAAAAAAATTACCACCAATAAAAATCATCGGCATTAAATAACCCATTGAGGTTGAAATAAGTTACTTTATCCAGTGTTATATAAACAATGGAGTGGCCCGAAGCCTGTAATATTTTTGCATTTGTATCTCGTTGGTACGAGAATAAAGTCATTGAGAATTGACGTTGTGGTTATTTTACAAATACAATACATTTTGTGCGCACGTTTTGTCTTTGTAACCTCTTGTATATCCCGACATAGCTTCTTCTTCATTAGCGAAAAAGTTCCATGTATTTTTTATGTGGGTGCAAAACGCTACCTGAAGATGAAACAAAGATCTGACGCGAATTAGATAAAATGAAGTTATTCGTAACAATGTTTGATAACAAAATGTTACTGTTTACGCGAAACCTTAAAAACTATAAACATTATATAGGGCGCTCTCGTCTGCTGCTAAAAGATTTATGAAATTTTAGTCTCGTTAAAAAAAATTGTTGACAGAAGAGAAAAAGCTGTTGTTTGGTCAGGGCTTGGAACGAATAATTTTTTTTATGATCAGGTAAATTGTGAAAGCTAAGAAATTTTTTATTTGTTGAACTTTAACCCTTCTAAAGTAGCATTTGTGAAATCGTTAAAGATAATCCAGACAGTATAAATTTATGAAATTGAAGCTGTGGAAACAATATTTAAAGCTGAGTCATAAATAAGTTCATTTTTTGTTTATCAACTTTATTCTTTTAAAAAAATAAACTACAATTATATTTTGTTCAATTATATATTCACCTTTATTTTTGCAAATACCTTTTGCCAATTATCTTCGATGCCTTTTGAGTAAAATTCTGCAGATTTTGATGTGAAAATGTTTTCGACAAACTATTGGATTTGGCTTTCATTAGAGAGCGTTTCACCTTATAAAGGCATTTGGCAAATATCAGGAAAGGTCATAATCAGTTGCCTCAAGGTCAGGTAAATATGGCGGGTGGAGCAGAACAGACCAGCTGAGATCCAAATTTGCTTTCCCAATTTCATTATTTCTGTATGCGATCTTGCGTTGTCATGGATGAGGACAACATTTTCCCTATTGATGGTGACAAGGCCTTTCTCGACTAAAACACTATCGACACGTTGCGACCGCTGGAAGTATAAATAAGCATTTAGTATTTCATTGCGTTTTATGTACTCTAAAGGAATAAAACGCTAACGATCCTACCACACGTACAATATTAACCTTCTTCCACGGAACTCAGATTTTGGGGTCGGTTGTGACGATTTATCCTTATGAATGCAATGCCTTTTGCGCTGAACATTGTCATATGCTAATGTACTCTAAATTAATTCTTAACTGCCCCGTCTTTAGAATGATGCATTCATCATTAAAATTAGTTCTCCTAAACAAAGGTTAGCTATGACTCAGCCCAATAGCTAATAATGTGTTTAAGCACAAATGTCGGCTTTAAACAAATATGACCAATTGTTCTAAATTAGGACCCACACATAAGAAATCCTAGCGTTAGGGTGACCTGGACTTGTCAGATACACACAGCATACATTTTTTTAAATAACATGTGCTTTCAGAACATAGACGATCATGGCTCTTCACACGTTTCTTTTCTTTATTAGTTTAAAAGAGTAGATAAGTTCACCTATCGCACGTTTACAATCTTTCCCGTTCTACTGACTAGAAATAGAGGTTTATCCCTCGTTTTCTGTTTAAGATTGAATTTCAGGTTCCTTCTAAAGCATTTTCATTGTCTTTCACCCCCAGTACTCCTTACGTCTTAATGGCATTATCACCTTGCGTGGGGTGAATTGGTAAAAAAAAAAAAGTGTGAATCGCCATGACTTCTTGGGAAAGATTTTGGATTAGTTTTCCTTTCTCTTTCGATAATATGATGATCAGTTTCTTGGATTCGCTGCCACCAGAAGCTGGAGAACCTAGCTGACATTGTTATTTTACAAGTAGCAAGAAGTAGAAGAGATAGCTTCATGTCTTTCCCAAGACTATTAGTGGGAAAGCGAATGCAATAAACAAGACCACCATTCGAACTCGGCCCGCCACTTTCACTTTCTATACACACTACCGTTTCACTACTCATAGATCTTTGCACATACACTATTTGGAGGTATGACAGAGAAAGACAAGAATTTAAATTTTCTTCTTAATTTTTAAAAAGCAGGACTGTCACTATTTCTTCTTCTTCTTCTTCTTCTTCTTCTTCTTCTTCTTTGTGCCGTTCCCCTTCAGAACGCGGGAGATTATGGCCCTCCTATCATTTGCAGCTCTTAGTAATGTTTGCTACTATCCCCCCCTTGTCCCCGTTGAGTCATTCATTTACACAGGTAGTTTACTTTATATTTCCATACGCCCTTATTGCCTTTAATATGTCCAGTGTGTGTCAAATTCTCCAAGCCCTCTATCCTCATTATGTTTCCCACAAATTTCAACTCCCTCTTTTATATATATATATTACTTAAAATTTCCTCATTGTTCACATGTTCCATCCATAGTATTCTCAGTATCCTGCAACAGAACCACATCTCTGTTACCTATTTCCAACATTCACTGACAAATAAAAGGATTTATATTAGCAGTTCAGCATTATTTGTTTCCAATGATTTTATAAATAACGATTTCTGTTTGCACTTTTTTGCATTATAAAACCTCACATCCCCAAACAAATTATGATGAATATTTGGAATAACAATAAATATTGTTTGCTGAAACTCACACGATTTGTTGTTCATACGAAGTCAGATCAGCAAGTATCCTGCTTGTAGCTAAGCTAACGGAACTAAGATACGCAGAGTGATGCCACCTGGCAGAGATTGATTTTGAACTGTGCCGCGCATGCACACTGTTATCGTAACGTTCTCGCCCACTTTCGTTGCTTATAGCAGTGCTTGGTAGGGAAAGTGTGTAGAGTGTTGTCATCTTACCACACCACAGAGGTCCCATCAGTGACCATGGCTTGCATCCTCTTTCCAAAAATCAAATCCCACTTGAAAGGAACATTATTTCAAGAAGTCGAGGAAATCCAAAAAAGTACTTCCATGAATTCTTCAATCAATAGAAATGAATCTGGATCCAGAAGTGGGCTTTTAGCCTATAATGTAGATTTTTATAGCACCAGCCCCGATACATTTTTGGTCAGATCCCCTGTAAATATACCCTTAAGATGTTACCGATATCAGTTGACTTACACCATTTTTTCTATAACATAGACTTAAATAATAAAATCTAACATACTGCATATATATAAGATGTTTCGTTAAGACGGATTATATATGAGTGTTTCATTAAGACGGATTATATATAAGGGTGTTTCATTAAGACGGATCAAAGTCAGCAGTAAATAAATCAGTGTTATTAGTAAAGATTTATTTATTTCTCCATTGGATCATGTTATTTAAGTCAGGGCAATTATGTGTGGAAAATAATATCGGCCAAATGTCCGCCAAATCTGACAGAAAAAGAAATAAATAATTAGACCGTTAAACTTAATTCACATTAAAATCGGTACAAGTTATTGGAACACCCTTTATATTACTTAAAATGTTATTTTTAGTGGATACCCGTATTTGATTAGAAGTTAGTTTATTTCGTATACAGAACTGCACACTCAAAAAAAAAAAAAAAAGAATGTGCTCCCCTACCCCGGCTGGAATCGAATCTGCGCCCCCCTTATAAGGGAAAGCAACGTTTAATCCGGTGTGCTTTACTTTTTTATTAAGATTTATCGAGTACGCAAGTTGATAGACGTAATACACATTGTATAAAGTAAAAATAACAATTCGTCATGTGCTTCAAATAGGACTATCCACGATAATAACTTTTGAAGTAATACATATGATAGAATATAGCTTTAAGGGATGCTATATTCATGGGTTAAAGTGCTTAATACCAGGGATAGAGCTTATGTAGATATAAAAGTAGACACTGAAGTCAACACCCAGAGACAGTCTGTTTCATGCTTAAACGCAATCGTCAGACCATCGATTGCGTTTAAGCATGAAACAGATTGTCGCCACTAGATGTTGAGTTCAATGTCTACTTTTATATATATATATATATATATATATATATATATATATATATATATATATATATATATATATGGGCGCGTGGCCGAGTGGTTAGAACGTTCGTATTCTGACCATGAGACCACGGTTGACTTGTCAGACTTCCTGATGTTGTCGATCAGGAGGCGGCGATTCCAGCCTGCGGCACATTTAGAAAGTGCCCGAAAACAATACCACGGTTTGATCCAAGCCTTGTGAGTGAAATTGGGTAGACAGAACCATTGGGAGCCGTCGATAGCTGTGCTAGCATGAAGTCATCCTGATCGAGGCTTTGAGGGAGCTGGCCGTGTTCAGATTGTTGATTACGCTTGATAACGGGCTCTCACCCAGAAAGTGTAACTAAGATTTGCTCAGCGTAGATGCAGTATAAATCACATGTGAGCACTGTGGGCGTTCAACAAAAACAAATGTATCTGAGCGAGCGTCTGCATTAGGGATTGGCTAGCCGCCCTTATAGACGGGTGTCCTCGAATACAGTGGTCAGCTATTATTTTTTATTATATATATATATATATATATATATATATATATATATGTATGTATGTATGTATGTATGTATGTATATATAAAAGTGAACATAGTCTGTTTCATGCTATATGCAATCGTCAGGCCACATGTGGCCTGACGATTGCATATAGCATGAAACAGACTGTCGCCTCTAAGTGTTGACTTCTATGCTCACTTTTATATTTACACGCTCTATCTCTGATATTGTGCACTTTATTCCATAAATATAGCATACCTTAAGACTATATTTCTTTATATATATATATATACATATTTATTAAAGACATTTTTATTTATGTTTAACGTTGTTATTTTATAGATACAAGTATTTAAGCAAATGCTCTGTTTATGATAAACAGTATTAAATAACATTTACCGGCCTGAATGTCCGAGAAATTTTCATAGAAAATATTCGTTCATAGACAGGATTCGAACCTGCATCCTATACGGAACCGTCATATACGCGCCTTAACCACTCGGCCACCATGAACCTTATAAAAGTAACAAGGTCGAATTTACTGTTATAAAACAATCTTCCATGAATCTCGTACATTCATAACTGCTCTGGCGTATCGAATGTAAACAAATGACGTCATATGTTAAGAAATGGACGAGGTCCGACAATTTATTTATTAAAGACATTTTTTATTTATGTTTAACGTTGTTATTTTATAGATACAAGTATTTAAGCAAATGCTCTGTTTATGATAAACAGTATTAAATAACATTTACCGGCCTGAATGTCCGAGAAATTTTCATAGAAAATAAAATAGGATTCGTTCATAAACCGTCATACACGCTGATGCCTTAACCACTCGGACATTCTTATACGTTAAGGTCGACCGTGTTATATAAACACAATCTGCTCCTATACTTGTATCTAATCTCGTACACATTTCTTTAAATAAATAACTGTTCTGGCGTATGTTAAACAAATAACCTTATGAAAATTTAAGGCACGTCATTTTTATTTTCATGTTTAACGTTGTTATTTCCGTATAGGATTATAAACGAACTATTTTCCATTTTATGAAAATTTCTCGGACATTCAGGCCGGTAAATGTTATTTAATACTGTTTATCATAAACAGAGCATTTGCTTAAATACTTGTATCTATAAATGACAACATTAAACATAAATAAAAATGTCTTTAAATAAATAAATTGTCGGACCTCGTCCATTTCTTAACATATGACGTCATTTGTTTACATTCGATACGCCAGAGCAGTTATGAATGTACGAGATTCATGGAAGATTGTAGTTTATAACAGTAAATTCGACCTTGTCTACCATAAGGTTCATGGTGGCCGAGTGGTTAAGGCACGTCAGCGTATATGACGGTTCCGTATAGGATGCAGGTTCGAATCCTGTCTATGAACGAATATTTTCTATGAAAATTTCTCAGACATTCAGGCCGGTAAATGTTATTTAATACTGTTTATCATAAACAGAGCATTTGCTTAAATACTTGTATCTATAAAATAACAACGTTAAACATAAATAAAAATGTCTTTAATAAATAAATTGTCGGACCTCGTCCATTTCTTAACATATGACGTCATTTGTTTACATTCGATACGCCAGAGCAGTTATGAATGTACGAGATTCATGGAAGATTGTAGTTTATAACAGTAAATTCGACCTTGTCTACCATAAGGTTCATGGTGGCCAGTGGTTAAGGCACGTCAGCGTATATGACGATTCCGTATAGGATGCAGGTTCGAATCCTGTCTATGAACGAATATTTTCTATGAAAATTTCTCGGACATTCAGGCCGGTAAATGTTATTTAATACTGTTTATCATAAACAGAGCATTTGCTTAAATACTTGTATCTATAAAATAACAACGTTAAACATAAATAAAAATGTCTTTAATAAATAAATTGTCGGACCTCGTCCATTTCTTAACATATGACGTCATTTGTTTACATTCGATACGCCAGAGCAGTTATGAATGTACGAGAGATTCATGGAAGATTGTAGTTTATAACAGTAAATTCGACCTTGTCTACCATAAGGTTCATGGTGGCCGAGTGGTTAAGGCACGTCAGCGTATATGACGGTTCCGTATAGGATGCAGGTTCGAATCCTGTCTATGAACGAATATTTTCTATGAAAATTTCTCGACATTCAGGCCGGTAAATGTTATTTAATACTGTTTATCATAAACAGAGCATTTGCTTAAATACTTGTATCTATAAAATAACAACGTTAAACATAAATAAAAATGTCTTTAATAAATAAATTGTCGGACCTCGTCCATTTCTTAACATATATATATATGAAAGTTTCTTTAAAAAGAACTGATATCATGTGTCTAATACACTTTGTATTGTATCTTCCAATTTTGAAATAATGTGTTTGCATATTGTGCTCGAAATTGTAAATAAACTGTCCAAGGTTATCGCCAATATAAAGTATAATACTGGACACCTTATTGGAAAATACAGTAAAAATTTAATCAGACAGACCTTGTTGGTTCTTTTTAATCAAACTTGTTTATATATATATATATATATATATATATATATATATATATATATATATATATATATATATATATATATATATATATATATATATATATATATTTTTATGTATGTGTCTATTTGTATTCGCATATATCAAGAAAAAAATCATTAAAAAAATAAAGAAAACGTTATCAATCACTTGGTTGGTCCGGAAACGCCCAATTGCATAAAAAGCCGCCATTCTTTTCTCTTGACACTGTGATAGATTCCCTTCAAGTTTTGACGGTATTGAAACCTTGCCTTCATAACCTGCTCATCGCCTTTGTCACGACTGACATTTGTTTTGCTTTCAATATATCTGGTCGCCATAAAAAACATAAAACAAGCCAGTACTTCACAAGAATCTGGCAACCAGAATTTCTGATCAAATCGTACACTAAAACAAAGAAACAAAAAAAAAAGACGCTATACTTCTGTTAGGTAACTAAAAATGTTTGTTTTTGTCGATAGATGATATTAAGAGTGTATCGTTTTAACTTTAATCTTTTTCATTTTTACATGTGTTGCGACAGAGTTGTCATCCCGTGCAACGAAATTAATTATCATTTCAAAATGAATGTTTTTTGCATATTTATTATCACACTTAAGACAGAAAAAAAACCCAAACATTTCGCCATATTATAAGTAACAAAAAAAAATTATACAGTTTATGGAGAAGGTATTTTAAATGATCGTACATATCAAATGTGAATCACACATTTCTGTGCTGGTTATTACTCGCTTGACGCTTCGCGGTTTGGTAAAAACCAGCCATAACGAAAGGTGCCATCGCAAAGCTAAGCAAAGTATTAAGAGACAGAAAGATTTCTTTACAAACAAAGAAAAGAGTACTGAAATTTTACGTAATATCAGTCCTCCTATATAAGCTGGACAATCGCCTCACAGACGAAGAAAAGATTTGAAGCAACAGAAATATGTTTCTACAGAAGGATACTGAGAATGACATGGACGAACATGTGAGCAACGTTTTAGAGAACATAGAAACAAACAAAAAAACATTTGCACGTAACATCAGAAATAGGCAGTTGAAAATTCCTAAGGAACATAATGAGGAAAGAGAGCTTGGAAAATTTGCTACTCACAGGAGAGATTGAAAGCCAGTGGCATAGATGAAAACAACGCATAACCTACCTAACGGGCTTCAGTAAATGGATGGTGGAACAAGATTTAGAAGAGATAACAAAATGACAAAATTTATTAAAAGCTACAAAGAGCAGGAAATTATGGAGGGTCATGATCGCTAACGACGGGGAGATAAACTTAAAATATTAGAAAAGAAGTATTGAATGTTATTTGTATTATCTTGGGTCTTTTAGTCGCTTTAATTCTTGGCTCTCACATCAGTTAAGCAAAAGAAAACCCAACAGCACCTTGTTTCTATATAAGTTTCGCTCGTTAACTCACACATACCTACCGTAAAATCCGATATTAACCAAAAGAATTAAAATAAAAACCCGTTATAACAATGCGTTTCTGTTGTAATCAAGGAAGGTTACAAAATAGAATACAGAATAATCACACAAATGTTGGTAATGAACGATAATACTTAGGACAATTACAACACATATAAGATTCGCCAGTGGCGTGTACAAGTAGTCAACTGCTAGAAATGAGTCAAGTGAATTCAACAATGAATTTCTAACTGAAGGATATCTACCAACCGCCCCACGCGGTCAGATGTGGCACAAGGCCGAATTTAATGTGGGGTATCCGAGCACGTAGGCTCGGCCAAAAATTCCCCGTAGACCCCGTATAAAACGGAGTCGTGTAGCTGGTTCCCAAGACGAGAATCTGCCCTTAGACATAGGCTCGTCTGGGGATACTCTCTGCCCAGAGGCAGTTTGACCAGCATAGCTGGGAACGAATCTCCAACTGCAGGATATCTACCAACCGCCCCACGCGGTCAGATGTGGCACAAGGCCGAATTTAATGTGGGGTATCCAAGCCCGTAGTCTCAGCCAATAATTCCCCCGTAGACCTCGTATAAAACGAGGTCGGATAGCTGTTTCCCGAGACGAGACTCTGGCTTTTGACATAGCCTCCTCTGGGGATCCTCTCTATCCGGAGGCAGAGAGTTTGACCAGTACAGCTAGAGACGAATCTCTAACCGCAGACCAACATACAGTATTTACTACTGTATTTATGTAAATGGGGACATACCCATTATCGTCCGAGGGTATGCTACAACAGTTTCTACAAAATCCTTTTTTTTATTTCTTGGTCTATAAAAATTTCGATATATTATTATATGTTTATGAAAAGCTGATATTAATTATAGATTTCGAACTATAAAACATTTATGTCCACCACCCCATTTTTGAGATGGTGGGCATGAATCGGTTAAACGTGGGAAAACACATTGCGATGAAGAGGGGTTAGTTTACAGCAACATGAATTGCAAGAGATCACGGTGCCAGCAGTATGAACTGCAATTAAGCCTATCAAAGTTCGGTCATCATACAAAGAATAAGATACTGGATTGTAGAATCAAAATAGAATGCTTTGCCATGTACTCCTTCGGAAAGGCGGAATGAAGGATTCGTGCAAGTACTATTCCTAATTCGACTATTTGAAGTCTGTGATCGATGAAAAGCGATATTACTTAAGGCTTCGTATGAGTATTCTGCTAGCTTTCTCTCTCTCTCTTGCTTTCTTTCTCTCTCTCTCTCTCTCTCTCTCTCTCTCTATCTATCTATCTATCTATCTATCTATCTATCTATCTATCTCTGCATGTATGTGAGTGTATGGGCACGAGGTGCTACCCAAAGTTCTGGCAATTTGAATAGCTTTAAGTGAATCGAATGTAATAGATTCTGGGAGTAATACCATTTGTGAGATCGGCGTAATGTAAGTAAATTTTTTTATGCTGAAAACTTCGAATACAGATGTATACATTATACGGTTACTCTTTTCCGCGTACATCTGTCTGCTAGGATGACTAGCCAATCCCTGTTGCAGACGCCTATTCAGGCACATTGGTCTTTGTTCAATACCCACTTAGCCAACGTGGTTTATACTACAGCTATATATACATATCTATATATAAAGTTATAGCCTCTGTCTGTCTGTTTGTTACCTAACTCCTCCACAGGTTTTGAAATAGACCCCATTACCATATAAATTCTGAAACTACATTACTCAAGGTACTTAGATAAGTAAGTATATTTCATTTTGATCAAAGGGGGTCCTGTGGGGGCACAAACCTCCCACTGAATTTTTCCCTTTTGATTTAAATTTGAACAAAGAAATGACTTCTATCCAAAATATAAAAGGAGAAAGCCAGAAGATGGAGATCACATCGACAAGATCATTGAGTGATATTGAAATGCATCATTTTTCTCCAGTTATAACAATGATTTACAATCAATCATCATTTTCTTCCTAAAAATGTGTAACATATACTAATTCGGCTAGTTATTACAAAGTGGAAAAAAGTTTTCGTGTGACTTGTTTTGTCCCTTAGGATTTCATCGGAATAGGATTGCTTACGTTGATGCGTCTACACATGGGCCTGAACGAGAGACGCTGGGAATTTTAAATTTTGAAAGTTTTTTTTTTAATATTGTGCTTTAGTTTTTGTTCGTTTAATAATGTGTTTAGGATATATAATCTAGGCAATTTCATTTAGAGACCTTTTCTTTTTCTTCTTCTTTCCATTATCTTTGTTATTAGATATCTCTCATTGCGATAATAGAAGATCTACCAAGAATGGTGAAATGTTGTAGGAATCTGAACGAAAAAGATATTTTCAAAATTAAAAATTCCCAGCGACTCTCGTTCAGGCGCATGCGTAGTTGCATCAAGTGAAACATACCTTGTCCGATGAAGTCCCAAGGGACGAAACGCGTCACACGAAAACATTTTTCCACTTTGTCATCCATTTTCCTCTAAAACTGTTCTTGATATATAAAAATTATATATCGTTATCTCATATATATATATATATATATATATATATATATATATATATATATATATATATATATATATATATGAAAGAGTGGGCCACAGTACCACTAAATGAGAAACGTTCTTTACTCTGGAAATTGTTTCGTCTTTTCTTTTTGTATAACGTGCTAGGCTATAGCTAAAACGGTTAAATTTTTGTTGCGTCCGATCCGACCAAACAACGTTCTTCCCAAAATATATCACTTCAGGACGTAGGCATTCATGGCTATCCACAGCTTCCTTCCAATGACTGTGAATTGCCGTAATTACTTTGGAGTGGTTTACTGTTATTTCATCAACGGTTTTGAATTCAGACTTTTCCTCCCCCTAGTTGTTCAAAGCAGAAACAATGGTTTCCTTTTGAACTTAACATTTTTTTCTAGTTACTCGTGAGGAAGCGCTTGCTGGAATAAGGTTTTTGATGGATATCAAACTTCTAAATGAGAATAATTAGCCCATTGATACTGACAGAGATATCTATCATCGTAGTAGTGATCTTGATTTGTTTTATATATAAATAAATCTAGAGGATTAAGACAGGTTTTTGAACATTATTTATATCTAGGTACCTCCACAGAAATGTGATGCTTAATGTTTAAAATGCATTTTTGAAAATGAATAATCTTTCATGAAGCTTTGATTTTAGTTTGAATTTCAATTTGATGAGGCAAATACTTTCTTGTATTTTAAATCGAATTTATTTATTTTTAGATTGCTAAAAATGGTTGCTTTATAATTCTCTAAGGACAACGTAATTCTCTTTACTTAAAAAACATTAAAAATATACTTTTCTGAAAGTTTCTTTGAAGAAGATTAGCCGACTTAAAGTTTAATCAATCTGATTTGAAACAAATATTACGTACTTTTAATTTAAAATATTGAAAATCGTTATTTAACATGAAGATATATAACATCCTTGACTTTGAAGCGCAAAAGTATTTTTCTAAGTATTTTTAAGGTGTATTTTTTCTTTATTTCGAATGACTTTATGGATTCCTGTTACATATTTCGATATAAATTTTCCCAATCTCGGAGTACTTTCGGTTATCTTAATCTGAAACAAATATGAATACTTGAAGCATAAAGCGTAAGAAGCAAACAACGAGACATCAATAAAATTATATCAAATTTAGGAATGATGCATATCAAAATTGCAAATCAGTGTAATTAAACTATTGGTACTGTCTGGGTTATTTAATATCATTATAGTGACCTTGCAAAGAAAAAGTTCATTTTTTTTAACATCATGTTCATTCAGGACGTAGGCGACTATAATTTTCCTGAGATTCCTTCATTTTTTCATACATACCTAAAAATAGAAAATTAAGACAAACTTCTCAACATTCTTCATATTTATTAGACCATATAGATCTTGGCCTTTAACTTGGGGAACCGCAGAAAAGGATTCCAATTGGACCCTGCATTTCCTAAGGCTTGTCTAGGCGAATAAGTATGTAAAAAATTACTAAACATTCATATTAAGGTGTTCAAAAAATAATGTCCGATTTCATAATCAACTTTTATTCCTGAATGAATGCCTTTAATCAGTGAAAATATTAACCCTGAACATCTCGAGTTAAAGGGTTATTTATGCCATTGCGATAAAATGCTAAAAGTCCGAACGCCAAGAAACCTTTGATGCATTGTCTGCGTGTTCTTTGCAACAAATTGACTTTTGGCTTTAAAACAAATCAAGATGCTTGGTAAAGTGGTAATCAGTGGGCAAGAGACCAAGGGAATATGATGGATGTGGCAAAGTTTCGTATCCCAAGTCGGTAAGCTTCTGCTTTCTCATCCTGGCAACATGTGACCGAGCATTATCACGAAGCAGAATTAGAACCCATCGATTAACCAGTACAGGTTACATTTTGCTTAACTGAATGTACATTTCATCCGGTTGCTGTCAGTAAATATCGGCAGTGATGCTCTGGTTAGATTCCAGAAAGCTGTAATGGATAGTGTCAATGGATCATTCGAATTTCGAAGATGCAGCATCGAACACAGTTCAAAATGTCGAACTCTTTGGCTTTCATTGAGTTCATGTGGAACCCATTTATTGAATTTCTTCACCATGCCAATTTTCTTGAGAACATCTCTGCCATCGAGTTACAAGATTATTTATGCCATTGCGATAAAATGATAAAGGTCCGGACGCCAAGAAACCTTTGATGCATTGTCTGCGTCTGCTTTGAAACAAATTGACTTTTGGTTTTAAAACATATCAAGATGCTTGGTAAAGTGGTAATTAATGGGCAAGAGACTAGGGGAATATGATGGAATATGGTTGAAATGCTGACACCCATTATCTGAAACAATTCTCAAACACTTTGACATGCGTTTTGTTCGACTAGTCTCTTTAGATGTTGATGGTCAATTGCAGATGGACGTGCTCTACTACGTTGAGCTTCAAAATTTGTATCCCAACTACAGAAGTTCAAACAACAGCGCCATAATTTCCAAACACATCGGCGATCCTTCCCTCTATGACCTGTTAAAGTTAGAAGCAGTTTGAGAAGCAATGTGACAAGGATTGAACTCATGCAAAAAAGGTAAACGCATTTTTCTTTTCTCATGTACAAGATGAAGGATATATAATATTTTATATTAAATTCTGAAAGAGATTGATATAAACCACTTTAATCATGAGGAATGAGTAATATATTTTTGTGCAAGTATTATAATAATATATTAGAACAGATATGGTTTATTCTAAAATTGGACATTATTTACGGAGCAAAATAACAGCTGACCACGCTGTTAAGATTAAGTTCAGTAGGAATGACCTCCTGGACGATAATCTATTCCTGTATGGTCGATGTATTACATTTAGTGTGGCATAGGAACACGGCTGTGGGATCCCTTGGAAAATTCAAATTCATTAACACTTTTTCGGAGCTTCTCATTTCATTACTTTACAATAATAGCTCTTCACAGATTCCTTTTTCTTTAATATCTGTGAATTGTATCTTCTTGAAAATGATAGTCTAGTACTTTTCTGTTATTTGCTGTGGGATTCCCTCTCCTAGACCAGTCGCCATCCAAGGCTAGAAAGCACTGAATAACCTAGTATTTGACATATCTAGCCAAGCCAAGCGAACCCAACAAGCCGAATCCGCTTTCCGTCCCGATATCCGTGACCATAGCTGTACATCTCGAAGTGTGCTGTTTAATTACGCCATTCACTCGCTTTCTCAGATCAATGATTAAAAACTGCTTCAAGCGAACGAAGCCTGTAGGTTTTAGCGAGGACCACCCTTCTCCTAATTTCGTGGAGTGGCCTTACAGAAGCACAAAGAACTGTACCAAATAACCAGCCTTTGGGATTTTCAACAGCTGCAACAACTAAAATGGGTAGCATTTCGAAGAGAAAATAAAAACACAATCAAGATGTTGACATTTCACACTACTTCAAATTAAAAAGATTAAGAAAGAAGACCCTCATTAATACTGAAAAGAACAATAGCAGTTAGTGGAATGATAAACCTATTTTCCTGAAAAAATGTTTTAATAGGAAGGTTTTATGAATTTAAACCGACGGTAGACGTGGAGATTTGGTTAATGAATGCCGAATGTTTTCTTGTAAGGAAACAGCACACATTAATTTCCTTTGTATAGTTAACAGCTGCTTTGATTTAACAAGGAGAGGAATCGTTTTAAAAAGTCAAATGGTGAATGACGATTATGTTGGCATTATACCCAAGTGATGCATTAATGGAAGATTCCAGACATTTCTATGCAGGTGCAGAAAGATCTTGACTTGCATTCCTTTTTAACATTTTATGATAATGGGCAAACTCTTTTTTCCTCCATTAATTTGTTCTGCAATTTATGTCTCAAAATATTTTGTCTCATAATACATCACCTTGTTTGGTTTTGTTTGATTTGTTTTACGGCATATCAACCTCAATAGGTTATTTAATGCCGACAAGATTTTTTACTTTATGAATGGAATATGTATTCTTTGTAAGAAATCAGTTTGTAGATGAGGTTTCATTGACGCATTTTTGCAAAGAGGGTTTCGTCGAGAGTCAATAGTTTTTTAGAAAAATGTATTGCTGTTATTTTTACTGTAAAAATCTATTTTTATACTTTCATAGTATTTTGACCACAGTTTTGGTGGTTAACTATTTGCCCATAGCTGGTACCCTAACGGGTGCTACCACCCAGAAAAGGGTGAATCTGAGAACAGCAGCAATTAAGATATGGTTTCACGCTCCTCAAAACCTATCACTCAGAACGTATGTGTATTTCATTTAATACGCCCACCGATACTTTTCCAATACACTTGATTTCCCCCTCCTCCTCCTCCTCTTCCTTCTCCTCTTCCTTCTCCTCTTTCTCCTCCACACCTCACGTGGTGCGCTTAATCTTTTATTTGTTTTTAAATATACCTTTCATAAAATTTTATTTTTAAAAAGTAAAGTGTTAGGAAATCAAATGACCGAAATCGCCTGAAGATACCTAAAATTTGTAACCAAGGTAGCGGAATCGGCTGATTTCCCAATATATATATATATATATATATATATATATATATACAGAAAGAGAGAGAGGGGGGTCTATCAAATATACGTTTACAAACTTTGCGGGCGGGTTCCTCAACCCAAAAAATGACAAAAGTTTGGATGACTTAGCTGCCATTGGTCTGATACGGACGTGCAACCTCGTGTCCACTACCATTTGCACGGACGTATGTAAAGCTCATATCTGCCAGCTCACGATATGAATACCCTGCCTTAATAACTCAAAACGAAGAACTTGCGGACATATGTTTATATGGGTTTTGTCTTTCTTTAGTGTGAGGATCCTGCCCCCAAAGTTTGTAATTGTATTTTTGTTCCTCTCTCTCTCTCTCTCTCTCTCTCTCTATATATATATATATATATATATATATATATATATATATATATATATATCTGACAGACGTTATATCAACAGTTCAAAATAAGAAAAAAACGGAACGTCAACAATGGCTAACGATAGCTGAAAGTACTTACACATTTGACAATTTATAACTCACTAAGTACTGGGTGCAAAGAAAATGATCCAATATATATATATATATATAGATAAATCTTCCACGTATTTTCGTTGTTTTAATGAACAAACATGTGTGTCCGTGTTTGTGTGTGTGTGCAAATTATTTTCATAAATACGCAAACTTAAGAAATCAGCACATATGCTAGGCCACACAAATCTCCTGAGCCGACCATGCTTAGAAATGAATACAATATGGGAACCAGTAATAAGGAGTTCTAGAGAGAAGCAATGAATAACAACGAAAATTTGCAATATAAGCTTTGGTAAAAACGCAATAATAATAAAAAAAATTGCAATATGAGCACTGGTAAAAATGGTTGCTGCGAAATTAGGTTTAGAAGTCAAAAAAATTCATACACAGCTGTCCTCAAGGACACATGTTCCTTTGGATAAAGACGTTGTTGAATCAAAACTAGTTGAGTTAAAGTTAGAGAAATAACTGAGACATCAGGAAGAGGCATGACACGTGGAACTAAAACAGTCTACCGGTTCGAAATTCCAATCACCTGAAGAAGGCCGGAACGTACAACGGCCAGAACGTTGTGAATATAGCAATAGTTTGAATAATTTAAATAATGCATGTAATCATAATATCTCATCTCAGAGATATAGACAGATATTTAAGAGACGCCTCTTAAATATCTGTCTATTAATTAATTTAATCTCTAATAAACGAAAGTGTGTTAATTAAGTTCTTGAATTTTTATATTATTTTAGTAGGGGATAAATTTATGTATTCTATATATATATATTTTGAATAACAGGATTTTATGAATTTAAACGTTTTCTTTTAACTTTTTTATAGACATGTATGTTGGTTTGGGATTGAAGTGGAGATATTTGAAAACATCTTTTGAGCAGATTTATATTTTCATAAGATTCGTTAGCGACACTCTCAAGAATTTTCTGTCTAAGTTACTTTCTCTATTAATAAGTGTGGTTCTGTCTAGATCAAAGTTATCGTTGAATTTATTTCTATGTATAACTAATTCATTTGAAAAATTGTTGTGCATAAGATCCGTTCATAGATACGTTTTGTTTTTTTTTTAATTTCTGCAAGTTTCCCCAATGTTTTGTGAAGAGCAGTCGTGACAATTTTTTTTATGTATCTGCTTTTAGTGAAGCAAAATATTTCACCAGAAAATTCTTCTTATTTCAGACACACATATGATTCCCTATTAATATATCCCCCAAAATATACATAAATTTAAAAATATAAAAATATTAAAAGAAAACGGTAAATTCATAACTTCATGTTATTTGAACAAAATATATAATGCATATATTTATTCCATACAAAAATTATTTAAATATTAATAGCATAAAAATTCAACATCAGTTACATTCGTTTATTAAGCACTAAATTACGTCATTTAGCATCCTCCATTTCCTAGATTTTTCAGTTAACTTCATGAATATTTATGAGCGTCTCTTAAATTTTAAAATTTGGAAAAACTAACAACATAGTTGTAAAATAAAATTCTTCCATTTACCTTGATACAGTTCGTCATAGGACGAAACGCGTCGGCTAAGATAGATTTTCCTTTCGTCTTCATTCATATTGTTCTTTTACAGAAGTATTATAATTATATCTGAAATTTTCACACACACACAGACACACACACCTACAAATCTTTCCAAATCCTCTGCACTGACACCCAAACGCGCTAACATGTTCGTATTAGAGCTTCCGGCACAAATGCCAAGCAGTACAGCTTTCCATTTCCAAATTTCTGGCGGAGTAAATTGCGTCATGGTGCTCTTTTTCTCACAGAAGGTGCCCAACTGACTCTACTCTACTCTGCAGTTGACAAACAACGCGAAATTAAAATATGAAATAGCGATAATTTACCCATTTATTGTGTGTGTGTGTGTTATATATATATATATATATATATATATATATATATATATATATATATATAAATCCTCCTAATAATTTCCATCACCTGTATATCATTGCTTGATCCGGCTTCTAATGCTCAAGTTTGAGCGGCTTGGTGATAGTAGTCGTGGCTCCAGGGGGCACAGTCCTATGGTTATACAGAAACTCAGTAGAGTTCCACCACGGAATATGTGAGCGAGCGGCGCTATGAGTCTTATTTGCAATCTTTTCGTCACCGAGGCCCGTTGGAACAGTTGGTATGATGTTTGCTTGATAACCTGTCAGGGTTTCAATTCTCGGTAGTGGATGCGCACTGCTGATGAGTCCCAAATATAGGACGAAACGGCCGTCCAGTGCTTTCTGCATTCTGTTGAGGTTTCTTTCAGACCCGATGAATTACTTAATTATATATATATATATATATATATATATATATATATGATAAAAATATAGTTTTATGTATGCTATATTTATGGCTAAATGTGCTCAATATCAGAGATAGAGCCTATGTAAATATGAAAGTGGACACTGAAGTCAAAACCAAGCGGCAATTCTCTGTTTCACGCTTGAACGCAATTCCCAGGCCATGTGCTTTGTGTTATGGCTCAACTATTTATATAAGCTAGTCAGGGGTAATGGTAATATTAGCCGTTTCCCTACAAGGAAACTTTTGGCATTCATTGAACGACCGGCCAGTACTACTTTCGGTTGAAATTTATATAATCTTTCTTTTAAAACATTCTCTTAGGAAAACAGATTTCTCATGACCAGTATTCATATTGGTGGGAGTTTCCTTCTTAACCTTTTACTCGAAGTTCTGTGGAATGTTAATATCTTTATTATGTCATTATTTTCTCTTCCAGTTATATGTGCTATCCATTTTGGTTGTGGCTGCTGTTAGTAATCCTCTATTGACGTGGTTTCTGTTATTTGGTTCAGTTCTTTTTTTATGATTCTGTAGTGCCAGTCCACAATGTTCAAAGAAGGATGACCTTTGCCAAGATCATCAGGCTTTACACGCTCAAAGCCTTTTTATTATTGATCTTAGAAAACGGTTGTATAGAGCTGACAATTTAGATATTTCTGAATGTGTTTGGCACCGTGCATGATATCCATATGGAAGTCTCAATCTGATGAGGCCATTTAAGAAGATGACTCGAGTTTTCAGGTTGATGATTTGGTTTCGTAGCAATTTGCGGTGTTGGGCGAAACTACCCGTGACAAAAACTATTCTGTCTTCAATTTCTTGTTCTCCTATCTCTAATCTCTTGTAAATGATCCATACACCGAGGTCTGATTTGCTACCTCTGAGAAAAAATCTAACACATGTGGTCTGATGATTGCGTCTAACATGAAACAGTCTGTCGCCTCTGAGTTTTGACATCAATGTTCACTTTTATATTTACATACGCTCTATTCCTGATATTGAGCGCTTTACTCCATAAATATAGCACACGTTAAAACTATATTTCTTCATATATATATATATATATATATATATATAATATTGGCTCATTTTCATACCTTCAGTTGTTTTCCTTTGTCCCTCTTGTCCTCTCTCTATCCCGTGAGTATAAGATTCTACAAAAACTTCTTTCTCATTATGTACTGCAGAAACCTCAACTTCTTTCGTTTTTATGTTAAGTATTATTTTCCTTTTTCTTTTCATTTTCTCCAAAATTTCGTCGTTGCTCATATGTTTGGTTTACAGCATCCTCAGTATCCTTCTGTAGAGCCACATTTCTGTTGCTTCAAGTCTCCTCTTCATCTCCAAGAAGATCGTTCAGCACTCTGCCATACAGCAGGACAGATATCACGTAGTAGTTTAGTAGTCTTTTTTCCTTTTTTCTACCGAAATTTTCTATTTATAAGTATTTCTTTGCATTTCAGTGTCGTATCTTCTGAAAGATTATGTGCCTTTACAAGTATCCCTTCTACATAATACGATGTATTCATAAGGGCCGGTGATCAAATAGACACTACACTTGTCTGCTTGGAAAAAGTGTAATGGTGTATATAAAAATCAGCCGAATAACAGAATAGATTAGGTGTATCTTTATCTTCTGTTGGTGGCTGAGGGTATTACACATAGTATATTAAGATGAGTCATAAATAATTTCCGATTTTCCTCATCAACTTTATTCTTCAAAAAATTAAGTACAATTACATCTTTGTTGATTTTTTTCAAGCATTTCACCCCAAGAAAGGCGTGAGTGCCACTGCTTCGCAGGGGCTTACATAGGGTGAAGGTGAAAGAAAGGAGGAAAGGATAAAAGATGAACGGGTTTCAACACATCAAAAGATGGCGATTGAGGTTGCATTTAAATTTTTAAAGATTGTATTTATCAGGAAAGCAAATTAACAGGAGAAAATTTCACAGGCGGTAAGTGCGAGTGAAGAATCTGTTGGAGAAGTAGTGGCGGTTGCATTTAACTATTTCAACGGTAAAAGGGTGGGACCTACATGCCAGTCCAGTAGCACCCTTAAATTTATGTAGTCAGGGCACCAGGGGAAAAAAACTCACCAAAACAGTAGCCATGTTAATATTCATAAAAAAAGACAAAGGGAAGCCACATGAGAAAGTGACTGGAGTTGAGATGCCAAGTCAGGATGGATTACATTGAAGATTACATTGAAGATCCTTCGGAACCTCGGGATAAACAGCTGGGGCAACAGGCCAGATGTGGTGATAGTACTCAATACACGGACAAATGATAGATTTATAGATATGTAAGTTGGACTCTGACGAGAAAAACCTTCTGGCACGGCACAGTGAGCCAACTTTCCTTTCAGCAGATGCAGCTATTGATTCAATGCAGTTATTCCACTTCAAGTCATTCGAAAGCGTAAGGCCAAGAAAGCACAGAGAGGCACTCTGCTGGAGTCCAGCATCAACCATGCTAATGGCGGACAGGGAATCTATCTCTGTGCCCCATTATTTGCAATGATTTGTTGCCAATTATCTGGCAGCACTTCCACACCTTTTGAGTAAAATTTCGCAGGTTTTGCCGAACTAAAATATTTTCGACGATTTCTTGGATCTTTTATTCATTACAACACAATTGAAAACGAGGTCTTAACGTTTTAATGTTGATGTAATCGTAAGTTCTAATCTACTAATTTCTTTTCTCACAGTTTTCACCAGTGGAACTCTCTTCCGTTTTCTTGCCTTCATGCAACATATAATGTTCACATATTTAAATACAACGTCAATCGCCATTTTCTGTCTACTTGAATTCCGTTCTTTTATTGTTCTTTCCCTTCACTAAAGTTTTCTCATTCTCTTACACTCCCAGTAACCCCTTGTGTCTTAGTGCTACCATCGACTTGCTTAGGATGAAATGATTAAAAAAGAAGAACAAGAAAAGAAAGTTTCACCATCAAATAATAGTGGCTCGGAAAGAAAAATCGGAGAGCCGAGTTCAAATTCCAGTCTAATTCGTTATATTCACTTCCGCACAAATATCTTTAAGAAAGGTAGGGAGTTATCTCTTCTTCCCTAGCTATGGATTAAACAGTAGGACTTGTGTCTGGAAAAAATCATTGCTATCTCTAAAAGAAAAGCTTAATGCAATATTCACTCTCAAAAAAAAGTAAAGAAAGAATTATTCTTACCCACAAAGGGTTGATAAGCCATAAAAATGTCGCCCCTCAAATTGCTTTTCATCGATCGAAAAGGGTAATAATTGATGGTGAAAGGTCAGGTGAATATTGCGGGTGAAGTAGAACAAAATATTTTCCTGTGTTATTCTTGCTGCATGCGTCAATTACATTATCAACGTGACATATTGGCGAGAGCAGGGTGATTCTCGACCAAACATTTATAGACACGTTGCAGCTGCTGGACGTATAAATGTGCATTTAATGTTTATCCGCATTTGAATAATTCTTAATGAATAATAGCCCGATGATACCACAACACGTAGCTCAGCATTTCGGAACGAATATGGAGATTTATCCATGTCAATCCACGGGTCATTTGCGTTGAACATTGTCTATATTCATTCTTAACTGTCATGTATGATTAGTAATTAGGATAATATATTCGTCATTACAAATCTTTCCCTAAAATGGAAATTACTTATGAGTGAAGTAAATAGTTTACACGTATTTTTAAAAACTGACGTTGATATAAGTCATTCCGCATTTTCTTTGATTATATTTCTGCATAAGTAATTTAGGATTGTATCTATATAATCAACTCTACTGCCAAACATAAGAAATATTACTGATTTATAAATTATTAAAGGTAAAAATTTTACTGATTTATAAATTATTAAAATAAAAATATTACTGATTTATAAATTATTAAAAGTAAAAAAAATTTAAATTCCAAACAAGAAACAACAAATAAATATCAATGTTACAGTATGAAATAGAATCGTCTATTGCCGGTGTTTTATAAGCAGCAGCGCTGACGAGTTTTATTTAAGTTGTTAACCTAAATGCTACCTGAAATGTAAATATGTAAATAAATGTTTGTAATGCAGATATTCAGCTACGTGTTTTTTTCTTTTCGTTAAAATAGTTATGCTGTAAAATGCAGAATTAGAATACTTACTAATGAGCTCTTCCGTTATAATGGTAACACATATACTTTCTTTCTGGAGTCGGGTCCTGCCATACGTTACCATAAAAACAGAATATCTCATTACTAAGAAAGCAAAATTTGACTGCATAACCAATAATCTGTAACATCATATTGTATATTATATAATAGAATATGTGTGTGAGTGCGTGCATCTTTCTTAAAAACCAATGACGACACTCGACGCATAAATTTATGTATACTCGACTGTTCCTAACTGATTTGTCATAGTAGCCTGTCATGTTTGTCAACGCTTCAAGCTGATTGATTAGGGCGTTGTTTTTTTAATATCTGCCATTAAATTAAAAGCCAGTCTCTCATCAACGACGCTTGTCATCTCCAACCATCATAATTGTCGCCGTCGTCGTCTGTTTGAATCGTTGGGTCGTAAATGCCGATTCAGTTTCGACACAAGAGCCTCCTCCATTTCTCTTCTCACCGATTCTTGATTACGTTCTCGGCTGACGCAAAGTTAGTTTCCTCGTTCGGCTCAGAAATTCAAGCTTGCGATTACGCTTGCACACGGGGAGATGATCGACTTTTGTAGCCAATTCGGGCGTTGTTGGCTTTTTGAACTTTTTGTTTGTCGCACGCTTCATCATGAAAGACTCTTATTTGGAATACAATCAATGTTCTAAATAGATTTCACATCCGAGTTCCTTGATCAACCCACCTTGATCTAATGGTAACATATATACTTTCTTACTGTAGTCGGGTAATGTCATATGTTACCATAAAGACAGAATATCTCATTACTAAAAGGCGACACGAAGAGATGAAGATCGACTTTTTTAGCCTGTTCAGGCGTTATTGGCTTTTTTTTTTATTATTGATGAACACTTCGTATACCTCTTGTTTAGGATTAAATCTACAGTGAGTGGAAGCTGAAAGCATAAAAGTCCTTTTATTTGTCCCACGCTTCATCATGAAAGACACCTATTTGTGATAAAATCAATGCTCTCAATAGATTTCACATTCGAGTTCCTTCATCCACCCACGTTGATCTAATGGTAACATATATACTTTCTTACTGTAGTCGGGTAATGTCATTTGTTACCATAAAACAGAATATCTCATTACTAAAAAAGCGACACAAAGAGAAGATCAACTTTTGTAGCCAATTCGGGCGTTGTTGGTTTTATTTTATTTTTTTTTTTTTTGGCGGGGTGGGGAGGGTTGAAAGCATAAAAGTCCTCTTTATTTGTCGCACCCTTCATCATGAAAGACTCCTGTTTGGGATAAAATCAATGCTACTAAATTGATTTCACATCCGTGATCCACCCACGCCCAAACAAGAGACATGTTAAATTTGTGGGATTGTTTTTTCATAACACGGTTCACTTTGTAAAGAATTAGTTCCTAAACTAATAGTCGCGACCTGAATGTAGATTTAAAAGAGTGGTCATAAAGATTTACGAAATTTTAAAAATAAAAAAAAGTACAGATATAGTTAAATCACAATCACTCCCAAACAGGAAAATAATTCTGAGTAATAAGCTATTGATAAATACATGAAAACTACTGACGTATTTACACTCTGTTCACACCCAATACTTAATGCTATTCTCTTCGGTGATAATACTCGATTCTAGTATCTTCAAATTCAATACTTAATTACATTCTTCATGTAAGAGAGTCGTTCAAAAAGTTCTAAGTCTCACCTAGAAAGAAGAGACATAGCTAAACATTTTTGTTGTGACAAAACACTACCACGTCTTATAAAACTAGAGAAACTAATTCAAATTTCTGTCCAGACCCATACAAAGGTGAGATGTATACGACAAATCTAAAAATGGACAAAACAGAGGCCCGAGAAGTCATAAAGTATCTACAAAAGAAAGGTATGACACCCTAAGAAATCCATGAGGTCAGGGTAAAGATGCTTGCTGAGAACTCTACTTCCTAAGCAAATTTGAAGAAGTGGGCTGCGGAATTCAAACGAGGCGGGGACAACACAGATGAACCTCGGTCAGGTCGTCCAAAAACCTCAACGACTGATGAAAAAGTTGATACCATTCACCGTATGGTTTTGGATGACAAGCGGCCGACTGTCCAGCAAATAGCTAAGTCCATAGTCATTCGTTCTGGTTCGATTCATACTGTTTTAACTGAGATCTTGGTGATGAGCAAGCTGTCTGAAAGATGGGTCCCAAGAATGCAAACAGCAGAGCAGAAGCTGAAAAGGGTTGGCATTTCCAGAACAATTCTGACTCGCTTCCAGGCTGACCCTGATAATTTCCACCGCAAATTAGTAACTCCAAATGAAACATGGGTTCATTTCTTAGAACCTAAATCAAAGATCTAAAGCAAACAGTGGAAACACTCTGCTTCTCCACAAGTTCAAATAGGCAGCATCCGCTGTCAATGACTTTTGTTTGGGGTGGGGATTTTGAAGGTGTAATCATGATCGACTACCTGGAGAAGTGAAAAAAAACTATTAATGGACATTACTATGCATCAGAATTAAGACAACTGAAGGAAGCAATCAAGTTGAAATGCAAAGGGAAACTGAAGGTGTGCTCTTGCTCCAGGATAATGCGCCCGTTCCTATTACTCAGATTGCAGTAGCTGAATTGTTAATCCACCCTCCTTACTCTCGAGACATTGCTCCATCTGACTTCTTTCTGTTTCCTAAAGTCAAATCCAACATTCGCGGTCGCCATTTTTTAAACAATGATGCGATCATATGTGCCGTGGAGTCTTTGAAGGACCAGGACGCCGCCCTCTTCCGTGATGGGATTGCAATGCTTAAGCATCGTTGGACCAAGTGCACTGATGTCAAGGAGTAGGGGGCTATATTTAAGATAGTGAAAAACTGTCTTGCTTCTCCAACTCCCCTACCTTTATGAATGACCCTCATATAATACTTTATTTCAGTCAATAAGTTCACGTTCAATACTTAAAGCCAGTCAGTTCATATCCAATATTTATATCCAGTCTATTCCAGTCCAATACTTGATTTCAGTCTTTCACGGAGAATATTTGATTCCAATATGTTTAGGTTCAATGCTTAAAGCCAGTCTGTTCATATCCAATATTTATATCCAGTCTATTCCAATCCAATCTGCTCACGTTCAATACTTGATCCCAACTTGTCCACTTCCAATACTTCATTTCAATCTGCTCACGTGTAATACTTGTTTCTCTTCTGCTCATGCCAAATACTTGATTCCAGTCTGTTCACTTCCAATACATGATTCTTATCCGCTCAAGCGCAATACTTGATTCCAGTTTATATTTAATATTTGCTTTTAACTTCTGGTGTGGGTTTATCGCATAACTCTCATTCATAGATACGCATGTGAGGCATTTAGATATAATTGGGACTTTTATTATCGCTGTTCAATATAAGAGATATTAAGATTTAGTAAACTGCTCTCTATTAATCATCTGAGAGACCCCTTTCTACCTTCCATCAGCATGGCTGATTCTAACCTCTAGGAGAGTGATTCGTCGAACCTTTACAGACTAGTATTCTCGGCTAACATGAAGTGGAAAGACTATATTGAATCTATTGCTAGTTCTGCTGCTAAGAAAGTTGGTTCTTTGTGTCATACTGGATAGTTTTCTCACCTGAATCTTTCTTACATATCTATAAGTTTACCATTCGTCCTTGCCTCGAATATTGTTGCCACTTATGGTTCGGTGTTCCTGCTTTATATTTAGAAATTCTTGAGAAAATCCAAATATGAATAAGCAATATTATTGGTCCTGAGCTCGTTAAGACAGCTGAAGGAAGCAATCAAGTTGAAATATTATTCAGATTCCAAGTTCTTAATTCTAATTAAGTTTATTGACGTCTAATATTTGCTTTTAACGAAATGTTAAAAATAAAATGGACAAATATAGTTACATCACAATCACTCTCAAACAGAAAAATAATTCTGAGTAATAATCTATTGATAAATACATGAAAATATAATATTTGCTTTTAACTTCTGGTGTTGGTTTATCGCATAACTCGTAGATGCACATGTGAGACATTTAGATATATTTGGGCCTTTTATTATCGCCGTTCAATATAAGAGATATTATGATTTATTTCTATGGACTTTCCTAATAGATGATTCTTTGGTCACTTTTCTACCACCGAGAAATAAATACTTTCATGGTAATTGTTCGGATGAGCTCTTTTATTTCTGTCCCCATTTGTTTTTTCTTTAAGTTTAATTCCCCATCCCCTCCCTCGTTAGGTGGTCAGTGATGTCAGTTCGCTGGTGGATGCGGGGCGCCTTTCGTTTTCGTGTGAGTGATTCTTTTCGTATTTGTTGTTGTGTCTGAATGAGTGCATGTCAGTGTGAGTGATAGGGATGAATGAATGGTTTATACTATTATAGTCCCGCATTGATTTCGGCCAGTGAAGTGATGTTTCTGTCACATTTAGTAATTGTGGGGGGTTTTATTACTAATCTGATTTTCTTTAGTTTCTTGTAAATAGTTTTTGTATGCATATTGTAAATACTCATTGGGGTTAACTTTTAGAATTGTTGTTTGATTCCCCTCCCCCACCACAGACCACGAATTGTAAATATGGGGACTAATTAGTATTTTCATAGAGACAAAGAGGTATTATGGTGGTTGTAGTAAGAAAGGTACGAATGAATGTGTTGTTTTGGTGAAAGGAATATTGTTTCGTACGATTGGGTCAGTGTTTGCGGCTAGCTAAGTTATAGTTAAGACAGAAGAAGACCGTCCTTTCCCCAATCACCCCTTTGGCCATGTGCCACATTTCTGTATTAAACAGAATAAATATCGCTCTTTGGTAGGGTTCTTGTAAATAGTTTTGTTTTCATATTCTAAATACTCATTAAGGTTAGTTTTTATCCCCCCCTCCCGCCAGACATTGAATTGTACATATGAAGACTAGTAAGGATTTTCATAGAGAAAATGATGTATTATTGTGGATATAATAAGAAAGGTAAATAAGCATGCGTTGTTTTGGTGTTAGGAATATTTTTGGTATGTATGGGTCAGTATTTGTGGCTAGCTAAGTTTAAACTTAAGATAGATGAAGATTCTTTTCCCCATTCTCCATTTTGGCCTTGTGGCACATTTTGTAAATAATTACAAATAAATATCGTTCTTTGGTAGGGTAAATAGACTTTATTCATTTAAGGGCAGTACTAGATTAGCAACAACGTCCCTTAGGTTTAGATTTGAATTACCTATATGCCACCGTAAGTTCTATTCTAAATTTTTTTTTTCTCGCGCTTTTCGCTTGTGGAAGTCTTTTCCGGCTTCTTGATTTCTAGTCAACTTTGATCTTCAAAAATTTAGATGCAATGTCAATCGTTATCTTCTCTCTTTTTGAATTACTTTTCATTTATTTTTCTCTCCCTTTAATGGGGTTTTGTTCTTTCTTCTCGTATTCTTTCACACTCGATTTTTGCGTCATGTGATTATAAAATACATGGCGGTAAAAAAAAGAAATTCTTTAAAATAATAACCTTTTGCCGCTTGTCGAACTCTTTTACGGCGCCATGCTTTCCAGTCAGCTTAGATTTTCAAAAATTTAAATGCAATGTTAATCATTATCTACTGTCTTCCTGATTACTCATCTATTGTTCTCTCCCCTCAGTAATGCTTTTGTTTTCTAATTCTCTCACACCCAATAACCGCTTGTGTCTTAGTGACTTTACTGCCTTACTTGGGCGAATTCAATTAAAAGATAAATAAAATTAAGTAAGATTTGTTGGATACAAGAACATTTGCTAATAGTATGACCCCTTTTGTAGAGTGGTTTCACAGTGGAGGCTTGTATTTGTACTAAGTCGATCCTAAAATAGGTTCGACGTACAAAACGTTAGGAACTTGGTATAATAGGTAATGACGCAGTAATCTAGTTGTGGTGGCTGATACTTTAATATCCGATCAACGATCGTCCGACATCGACTGACTGACCAACTCCCTGAGCGACTCACTGAGCGACACAGCGACGATATTCAGTCACCCCTACGAGGGCGTCATGTGGCACAAGGCCTTTTTAACGTGGCCTCTCCGAGCCCGTGGGCTCGGCCAAAAATATGCCCATTGAACCTGTAGAAACGGTTTCAGGGTCGGTTTACCTCCTTCGGCGTAGCCTCCTTCGGGTTCCTCCCCGCCCGAAGGCAGAGAGTTCAACCGATCAGCCAGTCGACTGACTGACCCACTGAGCAACTCAGCGACTGACTCGTTACTCTTACTACTCCTATTTATTATAGGTGGGAGAGTCTATTAACTATAGAATAGGTGTGTTCCACTATAACAACCCCCACCCAGATACCTTTATACTAAAGTACCATTGGAATTACGTTCATACACTGAAAATCACCATTAAACAATTCTAAAATTTAAATCAGAAAAAATAAGCCGAAATTCTTGCTAGTTGTCTATAAAAAATGACTGTAACACTTCGCCTTGAAGGTAATTTTATCTCTCTAATAACAAGCTATTTAACTAGTGGTGACATGGTAGGGTTCTACTTTAGAATGTACATTACAGCTGCTATCGCTGTTGATAACTTAAGCAGTTGCTAATATCTATTGTCATTAAGAGTTTGCCGCTAAGATTTTTTCATTGCAAAAAAATAAAAAATAAAATAAATAAATAGACAGTGTCGTTAATCATAATAACGTGACTATATCACCGAGAAATAAAATATTGATATCACTAAGAAGTTCGCCTAAGTAAGTATTTAATTATTGACCAGCAGGAAGGCAAACTTCTTCAACTTTCAAACGATAAAAGATGTCGCCTTCTACTGTCGTGTTATGTCAGTGCGCGTTCAGGTGTTTGCCACAACTCTTTAACTGTAACTGACATCCCTAAGTCTATTATTATTATTAGTAGTAGTACTGATAGTAGTAATAGTAGTAGAAGTAGTAGTAGTAGTATCAATAAAGGTAGCTAAAAGGAAATTCTCTTCCTAGCTAAGGGTTAAATAGCAGGGTAGACTTGTCACTCAAGCCTTGGGTGGGAACTAGTCTAAGAGAACTGTATTCCAAACGGTGGAGAAGGCAACAGGAAATCATTCCACTATCTTTCACAAGAAGCCTTAGTAATTCACAGATAATTAAAAAAAATTATTTGGGGAATCATGGTCGACTACATTCTGAAGGGACATGGCATTAAAAACAGAGTTTACGAAACAAGAAGTATGATTTAGGCTAAACTATGCTAAAGACAAAAGTATGACCCATAAAATATGTTCAAATCTAACACTAAAAAGCAGATCTCGTATTAGGAGTGCAAAACGCTATATGTTTTCGTCTGTGCTTCAACTCTCTTCCTTAAGTGATCCACTTGTTGAGTTTCGGGAATATTCTTCAATGATTGTGTTCTTGGTCCAGTCACTGTTTACACGTACAGACAAATATCTAGCGTCGATTCGATCATATCTCGTTTCTTTTTTCATTTATTTAAGTTCGCTTATGAAAAATATGGAAATTCAGAAACAATATAATCTACAGAATTTAAATAAGTTAAACTGTTTAACTGGTTTTCTGTCATCAGTATCATTTTTTTTGCAAAGCGGTACACTTCGTTTTCTTCACGCCGTATCCTTCAAGACGTTGATGACCATGGCTCTTCACAATTTCCTAACCGTTTTAGTTCGTAATAAATTTTGTCTTTTTGTTATCTCTCCTAAAACTTCTTCTGTCCATCCATTTATTCAAGCTCGTTAGGTAGGTTATTCATTGTTTTCCCCTGTCCCTCTTGCCGTTAATTTGTCCTGTGAGTATCACATTTTCCAAGCCGTCTTTCCTCATTATGTACCCTAAAAATTCCAACTGTCTCTTTCTGATGTTAAGTATAAATATCCTTTGGGTGTATAAAACCATATCAGTATTGAATATAATCAGTTTTTCGAGTAAAAGAAATAGGATTGTTGACAAATTGAGAGAGAGATAATTGCATTTATACAGTTATATCCATATGTTTGAATGCGCATGCGCTCGTGTGTGTGTGTGTATATGAAAGAGCGAGAATTTAAATGTTTTGTCCATCTCCATAAAGACAGAAGAATATCTAAGTCTCTATTTTTAAATAATGGCACCATTTTATTCTATAGCGATTTACTAAGCGCAGTTTAGATGTGGCATAAGGCCGAAAAAAATGAATACTGAATGAGGATTGAACTCACTACTCAGACGTAATTGATCTAGCGAGACCGGCATTGTAGTTTTCTAAGCGCAGTTTATAGGTGGCACAAGACCGAAAGTATGGAGCAGCGAATGAGGATCTAACTCACTATTCAGACGTAACTGATCTCACGAGACAAGCATTGTTGTTTCCTAAGCGTAGTTTAGATGTGGTACGAGGTCGAAAGTGTGGAGCACCCAGTGGGGATCGAACTAACCATTCCGTCGTAACTGATACAGAGAGACGAGATTGCTAACAATTACACAACCTTGAAGGACCCGACCATCCTATTTCATAGGTACAATTATTTTTCTTTAAAAGTAACCAATTTCTCGCGAAGTCTGACTTTGAGAGAATGGTGAAAGACGCGAATATTTAGCTACACTGTTACATTATTTTCGCATAAAGAATTTATAAGCAAAATACTAGTCTAAGCATCCTCTCAAACTGGGAAGTAAGTTAAGTGAATGCTTCTACTTAGAAAAGAGACGTACAAGCTTTAAGAACCCACCCACAAGTTAGATCACAATTAGGGTCCCCTTTGCAGATGTACAAGCCGATTCCTTTTGCTAAGTTCGTTTCATTCTCTATTAGCTCATCGGCTAAACAGCGTGAGATGAGAGTAGCTAGGTTAAGGAGCAGGGCAATGCCACTAGAAGTACAGAATAAGTGTTAAGATGTCTAAATTCCTTCGAAAAGACGTTGAACAAGACAGGGCGTAAGGGATAAGTACTATGCTGGACGAAATGTGATTTGTTAAAAAAAAAACGTTTTGAAGGCTACATGATTAAACAAATAGTCGAGGAAGCCTAGAGAGCACACCAGTCGACTTGTGGCAAAATCAACAACAAAATGAATGTTGTACCGAGAGAATAATGATTTTTTTCTAGGCACTTGCCCGCCCCTATATAAAAAAAGAAAACGTTTATTTTAGCGTTTCTTATTTGAGTGTGTACTCTCCCTTTTTTATGAGGCGTGTTCCGTCGGTACATGGAGATTATGTCTACCCCAATTCCAACCTTCTTATAGCACCTAGCAGTGTTTATCTTTTTACTAATCCTCCCTCTACCTATTTTGCCATCCATCTATACAAGCTTGTTAAGTAGGCTACCCTCTATTTCCTTCGGTTCCTCCTGTTTAGTGTCGAATTCTCCAAACCTTCTTTCCTCATTATGTGAACTTTCAACTGTCTCTTTCTGATTTTATGTATAATTGTCCGCTTTGTTACCATGTAACTTAAGATTTCCTCGTTTCTCACATGTTCCATCTATTGTTTTTACGAATATAAACTACATCCGCGTCCAGGGTAAGACGATAAACTACGTCCAACGGCAAGGCTTCTGATCAGGAGGCTTTTAGGAGCGTGGAACCACCTCTTAATTGCTGGTGTTCCCAGGTCCACCCTGACCTGGGGTGGTAGCACCTGTTAGGGTCTCAGCTATGGACAAATAGTTAACCCCGAAACTGAGGTAAAAAGCATTATGAAAGTGTAGAAATAGGTTTTAATACCAGAAATACTTTGTAAAAATTATTACCAGAAATAAATTTTTGAATAAAAGAAATATTACCAGCAATACGTTTTTGAAAAAAAATATTACCGGCTATACAATTCAGAGGAAAAAATATTACCAGAAACAGATTTTGACAAAACAAAAATATTATCAGGAAAAAAAAAGTTGTCGGCATTAAATGACCCATTGAAGTTGATATGCCGTAAAACAAAAACGAAACCAAACCAATCTATAGTTTTCTCATCATCCTTCTGTATAACCACATCGCTCTTACGTCAGATATACACAGTCATCTATGAAAAAATTCACCAGCCTTCTCTGTTAGTTTACAGGATTGTTATTACATGGTAGTTCAGTTCTTTCCTTTGCTTCTAACGAAGTGTATAATTAGATTTTTTTTTAGAGACGACCATTCTAGCAATTTATATTAGAAATGAATACACATCGTGTTTGCATATAATTGTAGAGTTTTACCAATGGAAAGGTGATGATAATATTAACCGTTTACTTACAAGGAAACATTCGAAATTCATTAACCGAACAGGCAGCGATGCTATGGGATGAAATTTATAAAATCTTAAAACAATCTTTTAGAAAAATACGTTTCTCAAGCCCAGTAGCACTTATCATTCTTTCCAACATTAATGTAGGTTTCCTTCCTAACCTTTTTTTAAGTAATGTAGAACGTCAGGATCTTGATTATACCATTACTTTCTCTTCAAGTGACATCATGTTATACTAGAACATTACCTATTCTATTGTAATAGACTCTCCCACACATAATAAGTAGTAGTAGTAGTAGTGGTCGCCAGTTGAGCTCAGTGGAGTTGTGTGAGTCAGTCGATGTCGGACATTGAAGTATCAACGACCACAACTAGATTGCTGCGTCATTTACTATTATTGCAAGTTCCTAACGTTTTGTACGTCCGACCCTTTTAGGACCGACTTATTGAAATACAAGCCTACACTGTGAAAACTACTTTACAACACATGTGCTATTCATTTTACTTGTTGTTGATTTTTAAGATCCTAAAGTGTTGTGGTTTCTGTTCTTTGGTAAAGTTCTTTCTTTGCGATTCTGTAGCGCCAGTCAGTAAGGTTCAAAGGAGAATGGTCCTCGCTAAGACATACAAGTTCCATTCAGGAAAATAGGTTTCTCAAGTCCATTAACTGTTATTGCTCTTTCCAGTATTGATGGATGTTTCCTTCCTAACCTTTTGTTTGAAGCAGTGTGAAACGTCAGCATCTTGATTATGTCGTTATTCTCTCTTCGAGTTACATTTTATTTGTTTAACCCTGTTGAAAGTCAGCAAGTCATGTGGTTCCTGTTATCTGGTAGAGTTTTTTTTTGTTAGTGATTCGCGCCAGTCCACGAGGTTCGAATAAGGATGGTCCTCCCTGAGACCTACACCCTTCACTCGCTCGAAGCCATTGTTAACAATCGATCTCAGGAAGCAGTTGTATACAGCTGACATTTTATATATTTTTGAATGCATTTGGCTCCATACATGACATCCAGATTAATGTCTCAATGTGCACGAGACTAATTAAGCACAAGACTCGATTTTTAGATTAATATTTAGTGTTTCGGTTTTGTGACAACTTGAAATGTTGGATGACACTACCCATGGTATAGCAGATTTTATGTTAAATTTCATTTTTTTTTTCTTATACTAAAATTTATTATAACGGATCCATATATCAAGGATTTTAATATTTACTAATTCCTCATACTGATTGAATATCTAATAAAATAGTTTAAACGAAATGGATTATTTACAGCATAAAATTGTTGCTGCTTCATATATATATATATGTGTATATGTATGTATATATGTATATATATATATATATATATATATATATATATATATATATATATATATATATATATATATATATGTATATATATATATATATATATATATATATATATATATATATATATATATATATATATATATATATATATATATATATATATATATATATATATATATATATATATATATATATATATATATATATATATATATATATATATATATATATATATATATATATATATATATATATATGTATATATATATATATATGTATATATATATATATATATATATATATATATATATATATATATATATATATATATATATATATATATATATATATATATATATATATATATATATATATATATATATAATAAATCTTATTAAAAATCACTTTATTTTTTTGATAACGCGAATAGCCGTTTCCTATCATGCCTCTTTTTTTTCTTCTTGCTTCTGCTCGATTTTTACTTTTTGCGATGCCGCAAAGTCGAGATAAATGTTTGTTTGTGATAACGAAAAGCCAACATAAAAGTATCTATGTACTACCCAGGAGCATCCCGACCGGGAGGCGGGTAAACCTGATTAGGCACAGGTAACTACTACAGGATGAACAATTTTTGCGGATTTTTTACGTAATTCTGGGTTCTACGCCCCACCCCCAGGCTTGCTAAATATATAACAATTTGCGGAGAAAATTGCTCTCAAGCTATTCTGCAAGCAGTACGCATACGGAATATTAATGGATCCGTAGGTTGTAAAGTTATTTATACTGTGTCAGTGTATTATGGACAAGCTTAGAAACAAGTAAAAGTAGTTGGGTATGTAGATAAGAATGAAGATATATATCCGTTAATACAGATGAAGAAAAATTCAAAGTTCTTATCTTGACTTTGAGTTTCGCGTATACACCGCTTGATAGTATCAGATAATTATACTGAATTAATTAAAAGATATCATGTTTATATATTCTTGATACAAAAACGCTAACCACAGGCTCCCAAAAAATGTTAAACTTGTTCTATGCTAAAAGAAACATTACCATGTGACATTTAAATGTCAAAAATCTTTATATTAAATTATATCATTAAAGTTATAGTCTTTGATTTCATACTGTTATAAATTCACTGAATTCATGTAAAACAATGTAGGGAAATAAATTCAGCAACTTCAGGAACTGTATTTTTAATTCAGAATATTAGGCCCACTTAAAGTATCGTAATATTTAAAATTAAATTATTTTTTTGTCAGGCGTTATCTCTCTTTCTTTAAGGCCGGCATTTGTTTTATAATTATATGTCGGGTCATAAGCAATAGTCTGGAGCAAGTGAAAGAGGTGAATTTTTTGTTCTTTCGACTTAATTAAACAAAAGACAACTATTAAAACAAAAACATAAATGGGCCAATCTCTTCGCATGATATAGGGTATGCTTGTTAGAACTACTTTTGGAATTTCCTGGAGAAATGGAGCATCAGGGATATTGTTGATTTATTATTAGTAGCAATAGTAATAGTAGTGTAGTATTTTCTTTCGTACGGTTTTTCATTTTCAACAAGAGACCTAGCATTTTGGGTGTCCGTAATCATGTCACTCGTCCTCAAACAGGAACTTTTCGAAGAATATTGGCAGTGCCAAACAACACAGACTTCATAAGCGATGAGATTTGTTAAGGTTATTTTTTTAATTTATGGCTTTTAAGTTCGGCGGTACCGAACCCAAGAACAACTGGGAAACAAAACGCATCAGACAATTTCAAAACACTGCTTAGACCTCATAAAAGAAAAAAAAACAAACTGTAAGGACACTAAAAAAAAAAACTCAATAAAAAACTTTACAAAACTGAAGGGAGACAATCTATAGAAGAAAAAGTATATATATAAAGACACAAAAAAAACAAAAACAAAAGATGGCGGACAAGGAATATCTTGTGAATTTCTTAGACTGCATCAGGACAATAATCACTATGGATAGTTAAACACTCTTAGATCTCATAAAAGAAAAAAAAATACAAAAAGACTATAAAAACTGAATAAAAATCTTACAAAATGTTATTGTCTGCTATATAAAAAAAACTGTAAACAAAAAAAAAAGAAAGGATGGTGAGATAGACCAGCATTCCTTGCAATACAGGAGGACCGATATTGTATAACAGTTCAGTACTCTTTTCACTCATCTAAAAACAATGCCTAATTCTATCTCCTTTCAAGGACTAAGAAATAATGGCTCTTCTCAGCTTCCTTTTCTTTATTATCTCAGAATTTCCATGACATCTTTTGAAAGATAGTGAAATTATTTCCCATTGCTTTCTCCATGGCTTTGAATTCAATGTATTCATTCTTCCAGACTGACATCCGGAGCTAGAGAGTCTGGTCTACTCTTCTATTTAACCCATAGATGGGAAGAGAAGAGCCGGATTCAGGCCTTTCTTAATCACATTACATCGCATTACCAAGATGGGTGTATAAACTTGTATATAAAAGAATTCTAATTTCTTCAAACATTTCAATCGAACTCTACTGATCGATAAAACACTAGAAAGAACACCAGAAAAACTGAATAAATAATCTTACAAAAGTTTCCTTGTCCAACATATTCAACGAAAAACACATATACACACAAACATATATACAGTTGGGTGGGGAAACATATTCATACACATACAATCTTTTTATTTATTGTATTTCCAACTAATGAACAAACAGACTTTTCATATAATTAACTGTACGTAGATGCATAATAAATAAATATACATAGAAAACATAAAATCTTTTAATTTAATAGAAATAACTCCCATTCATCCATTTAAGTATTCGTACAATGCAAATTTCAGATTTTAAAACTCTTAAATTGCTTTGATACTCTAGATTATTCAAGTAGTATATTCCAGAATTTTCCAATAATGTTATCAGTAGCCATTTTTAGCCTAAAAATACAAACAGAACATTCTGTAATTGATATTCGTGCAAGAAAGTTATCATCATGACAAGAGGTAAAGAATTGATATATTAGCAAAAATAACTGATTGTTAAGCTCTGGAAAGAAGGTAAAAGTTACAAGAAAATCTCAGACAACCTGAAAGTGAATCATAGCTATTCTACAAAGTATTAAATGAAGATTATGTATTCTTTTTTGTATTGTACGAATACATTTTTCACCTTTTCGGCGTTCAGGCGATCAAGGCGACGTTCTAAGTACGAGAACAAGTTGGGTGCCATTGCAAGCTGTCATCATGAACCTGTGTATCAAGCACTGGTTTGCCATAGCGAATGGGATGAGTTGAAGTGAGTGTGCCATGGAGTGGTGACTCATGGAACACCTCAACCAATTTGCAGTCAAGGCTTTCATGCTCAAAGACTTTTCTTCTTCTTGAAAGAACCAATTGGAGAACAGCAGTCTTCGAAAAAAAAAACGTATCCTACGAAAACATTAGGAGAAAAATAGAAGAGACGAAGAGAGAGCAAAGAAGAGCCAGAGCTTTCCATCCCTTGAAACTTTCTACTCTACTATGTTCTCTTCACATCCAACATAAGACTCAATTGACACGGAAGGATATGTCTATGAACATCCCAATACTCGACAACGAGTTCTGCCAACGAGGACGATTCTTACTTATAGATGTTGGGATGTTAAATAGCCGATGTTCCTCGCTGAATTACTCTGCTAAATCAGATGCCCAGACTTTTTTTCCAGATGATTATAAAGACAATAGAACAATTCCTTGTTACTTAGGTACTGAGATCCGTCAAATTCTGCCAAAGTTATGCGAAGTTTTGGTGTTTTCGTTTAGTAACCGTAATGAAAAAGAAAACAAAAAAAAAAAAAAACGATTCCATTTGGCTCTGGTGAGTTTTCAATGTAAAAATATCATGAAAAGTAGAAGACATATTATTTGGTAAAACTCTATTCTGTCACTGATATTGATTTTTCGAAACACCCAAATATTTCTTCTTTTTTTTTCCTGATAGTAGTAATAAAAGAAATAATAGTTTACACCAAACGGTTGCAAATGGAGATTGTTAATATGAAAGATAGTAACGCATAACATAAAATTAATGGAGATCTTCTATACTCATGAGCACAGCAAAACAAATTTGACATTAAAATGATCATAGTCATAATAATTCATTAATGATTCTAAAATTAGCAACGATTTGAATAGATGGTCAAGGAAATCTTTTTTGTTTTACTTACTAGCTGAACTACCCACTACGCCGGGTAAGAGGTTAAGATATTTATTACAGTTGATTATAATGACAGTAAAATGATTGATTAGTCCTGAGGTGTCCAACTAGTAACACTCTACTAGAGTCAAGTGATTTGAAACTTCCGGATAGTCTAGTCCGGAAAAGTGTTTGTTCTGTTTTTTTTTTTTTTTGTGTGTGTGTGTGGGGTGTGTGTTTCCCTTCCGCTTGTGCTGTTAGGCATCGCGGGAAGAGAAAGTTGTCTGTCAGCGACAAGGCGAGTGGCCAGGAGAAGAGATATCTCGTGGGCTCTGTGAGTGTCTGCCACTGAGTAGCTCCAGCCTCTTCTTGGCCTGTCTCTCGCTCTCCGAAGTACCTGAGGGCGTATGCTCGTAGGGCTGGTTGGTCGATAGGCATACGAGTCAGGTGTCCGAACCACTTGATCCTCTGTCGTTTGATGCATTGTATGATTGATATTGCTCCTACCATATCTTTTATTGTCTCATTCCTGATCTTGTCTGGAAAAGTGGTCTTACACTAATTCTATTATTTATTTTCGTCTACCGGCCTGAATATTCGAGAAATCTTATTAAAGAAAAATATGCGTTCTCTGGCAGGATTTGAACCTACTTCCCCCTGGACAGAGAGAACTACCATTAGATCCGACGTGTTTTGGACCGACTCGGCCACGATGAACTTTTGCCGATCAATTGCTGAATAATACCTTTAAACGAAATCCTTCTTGACATAATCTTCAAATTTTATATCCGCTCAGTTTATAAATATACTGTTTAATAAATGAACAGAGCGTTTAGTCAAATATAGGTATCCACTAAAAATAACCTCTAAAGTGATAAAAATAACTTCTGTTTCAACTAGATAAATGCCTATTTTGCAATCTTTACTGTCAATTGGAAGGCTTCTTATTGTCGTTATTCATGTTTGTC
The DNA here is from genome assembly GCA_903632075.3 of Acanthosepion pharaonis. Taxonomy (NCBI): domain Eukaryota; kingdom Metazoa; phylum Mollusca; class Cephalopoda; order Sepiida; family Sepiidae; genus Acanthosepion; species Acanthosepion pharaonis. The sequence continues at coordinate 2,441,845 of CAHIKZ030005407.1, read as the reverse complement.
AAGTTACATATTCAGCGTCATCGGTTCACGAGTTAACGTTTACCACTGTTATGAAGGGAAAGGATTATATTGAATCAACTGCTATATCTACTGCCAGGAAATTTGGTTCACTGTGTTGTGCTAGATAATCTTTATCGCTAGAATCTATCTTACACATTTATATGTTTACCATTTGTTCATGCATTGAATATTGCCGTCACATCTGGTTTGGCGCTTCTGGTATGTAGTTAGAAATTCTTGATAAAATACAAATCTGCAATGTTATTGGTTTGCAATGTTATTAGTCCTGACCTAGCATCTCGGCTACAGTCCCTTTCCCACTGCCGTAATGTAGCTTGCCTGTGTCTTACCGTAAATATTTTGATGGTAATTATTCTTATAAGCTTTCCTCTTTGTGTTATTCACAATAAATATTGCTTTCTTCTTTGGTACCCAGATTTTATGAAATTACTACTAGATTGGCTGCAAGGTCTCATAATTTTACAATGGAAATGACTAGACCTAACTATAAGTTCCATGCTAGCAGTTTCGTTTCTCGCACTTTTCGCTGGTGGAACTTGCTTTCGTCTTCTTGCTTTTCAGTCAACTTTAATCTTCAAAAATTTAAATGGAATGTCAATCATTATCTTCTGTCTTCTTACTTCTTGCTCTGTTATTGTTCTCTCTCCTTAATAAAGTTTGCTTTTTCTCATATTATCTCCCATTCAGTGAGCTCCTTGCATCTTAGTGGCTTCATTGCCTTGCTTGGAGTGAAATGATTAAAAAATATGAACGGTGTTTGTGTTTAGTCGCTTAAAAGTAAAACAAACTAAATTATATTTTTTTACTGGTAGGTTTTTAATAAATACATACATTTTTTTACCATGATTTTCACCCTATACAAGGTCCAAGAGCCACTCCAGGTAGAGGGCTACAGATTTAAGCGGCACAGTTTATGGCAATATATGGGGAAGATGACAGTTATCCCTGGACATTAACAGGTTAAGATTGTAGTGATTCGGAAGTATCTTCTTGTGTATCGGTTCCACAGAGCAGTGGTTCGTTGGAAGAAGCTGCTCGAGTGGAACGTACACCTCACCAATGGAATGCGAAGAGAATGAGAGCAGTTCCCTACAATGGGCGTGGTATGGTGGGTCCTAGCCGTGAAGGTTAGAACTGGCGTACTATAGCAATAGAAAATACATTGTAATAGAAAATTTGTTCAGTGAAAGTGATTTTTCATTGCACACTTATTTTTTTTTTCCATACAGTAATAAGTAAAGAGAAATTATAATCTTGTGCGGAACGGTTACAAAAGTTAATTGCTATAATAAAAGATATTTCCGAATAGGAGAAAAGAGACAGTTCCTTATTTCCCCAATAGGAACGAGCATTTTTTTTTTTTTTACGTTAAACCTTTCCACCAAATTCAAAGACAGTTTAGCCATGAATAACAAGTAGACAAACTCTTCCCAATTATATATATAGATGAAAAAAACATGATACCATTTCTTTGCGACATCTGCAGCAGTTGATTCCTTAATGTTTTCCCTGATGGGTTTCTAATAAAAATATCCAGTTCTTAGAAAAACTTCCTACTTTCGAAGATTGGAAAATCAGATGGGGTTGGAGGATGTCCTAAATTTTCATCTCATAAGAGCTTAATTTAGCATCATTCTAATGACACGTGATCTATGGGGTCTGGTGTAATATGGCTTTCAAATATTTTCATTTTTATTTAAGATAATGTCATACATCAACATTATATGAGTATCAGCCTCATTTGATTTAAAAGCCTTCACAAGAGGTCTGTAAATAAAATGTCTCATCTTAGAACTATTTTCAAGCTCGAGAGAACCTTTAAAATCTATGGGTTTTGAGCAACAACTATAGATTGATTCTAATGTACGAAAATCCCATATTGACCTCGACATTTTGATATTTTCATCAAGCTCAACAAACAGAAGATTTTTAAATGCCATGTTCCTTCAGAGCGTACACGATCACAACTCTCCACGCATCCTTTTTTTTATTATCTGTGAATTGCTATATATTCATGGGGAAAATATTCGAGTGGTTTTCCATTTCCTTCTCCATTGCTTGGAATTCACTGTTCTCGTTCTTTTAGACTAGCAGTCACCATGGTTAAAAAGTCTATGTTATCCTGCTATTTAACCCATGGCTGGGAGAAGTGATAGATTCATCTCTTTTCCAGGGGCATTTATGCAAAAGAACATGGAGAGATCCACCTTACAAATTGGCCTCACAAATTTAACTATTTCTCTGTTTTTCATCTTTCGAATTCATTAATATTTGTTTTTTAATTTTAGAAAAAAAAAAATCTCACAATATGAAAAGCTGAAATGCCTTCCGGAAATGCTTTAAAATATTTCAAGAGTTATTAAATTCGATGAAATATCATCATTACAATTTATGACCCCTACCCAAAGGGTTACAAAATCCATTTGAAAAATAAATAATGTTTACAGGTCATCAATTTTATGTTTATTTGAAAGACGAAATGAATCCCTGCGAAATTTTAATTTTTATCAGTTTCTTATTTGTGGTTTACCTCGACTGAAATTTACCTACATTAAAAGGCGAATACCTGGATCTTACGTAACTTCCACACCTGCCAGCTTTATTCAGATTTCATTATTGGCTTCATGTATCAAGAACTGAATCTTTCCTTTCAATACAAGTTTATACTCACATCTGTCTGTCTATCTAGAGTTTCGAATTTGCTTCGGGTTTTAATATTCATATCTATTTGCATGGTACACTTTTCTTCGTAGACAGATTTGCGTTATAGAATTTATCTATCTATCTATCTATTCTTTAACAGTTAGTACAATTTTATAATTGCAAAATGTTTAGTACCATCTATCTACATCACAAAATACTATCTATCCATCTATCTATCTATCTATCTATCTATCCTTTAGCAGTTAGTACAATTGTATAATTGCAAAATGTTTAGTACTAGCCTATCTATATTACGAAATACAATCTATCTATCTATCTATCTATCTATCTATCTATTTCAGTCTTTAGATATCTTCGTCGGTCTTTGGATATCTATCTATCTATCTATCTATCTATCTATCTATCTATCTATCTATGCTTTAGTAGTTAGTACAGTTGTATAATTGTAAAATGTTTAGTACCAACCTATCTATATTACGAAATACAATCGATCTATGTATCTATCTATTTCAGTCTTTAGATATCTTTGTCGATCTTTGGATATCTATCTATCTATCTCTCTATCTCTCTATCTATCTATATTTTAGCTGTTAGTACAACCGTATAATTGCAAAAGCTTTAGTACCGATTTATGTATATCACTCTCAGAAAAATAAAATAAAGTAAGACCAGGTAAGCAGAAAGAAAAGTTCGGTTAAAGTACCTTCGGACGCATTCTGTGTGCTCCAGGGACATTGTGGCATGTTCTTCCCAGTTTCATGTCGCCAGTCGTGCGATAAGACGAGGGCGTAATTCATATTTCCCTGTGTTTTCTTTCTTGGTAATTATATTATAAAAATAGATATAGTTGCAAAAATATCAGACTATGTTTCGTTTACAAATTCTCCACAAAATAAAGATAAATAGAAAATCAATGTAGTCCTTCAACGGGATCATCTGTAACGCTCTCTTGCAGAAGAGATCAATTTTTAAAAAGAATTGTAATAATTTTCTGTGCAGAAATTCTAATGCAAATGATTCGAGAGTCGATTAAATAGAAATACTTCAGAGATAGGATATATAATAAATATATATAAAATATATAAACACTAAACAGCTACTCCTTCTGCTTGAAGAATGGTGGTTGGAAGGACTTAATATAAATTGACTTTCAAACCTTAAGGTGGAAACCTCAGAAATTCAACCAGGAAAAAATAAAATAAATTAAGACTATGTAAGCGGAAAGAAAAGCTTGGTTAAAGTACCTTCAAACGCATTCTGTCTGCTCCAGGGACATAGTGTCATGTGCCCAGTTTCATGTCGCCAGTCGTGCGATAAGACGAGAGCGTAATTCATATTTCCCTGTGTTTTCTTTCTTGGTAATTATATTATAATAAGAAAGTTTTGGGTGAAAATTAATACCTGCTTGATATCATAAAGGCTAACATTAGTGGAAAATATCGCAATTTATAAAACCAAAGCAGATTGGTCCTAAAAATGTCCTGCTTATTTGCGTATACAGTGGATTGGTGGTGTTAGTTTGAGTTTTTCTCGGCAATTTTCTGCTGATGTGAGAAACTGTTATCTATCTGTTTATCCACGCATTATATTTACCGTCTAACCAATGTTAAGATCGACCCGAAAGAATGCCTTAACTAAACCCAATATTAGATCCGTAATTTATTTTCAATGTGAGTGCGACACTGACGACATAGAACAGGTCAGATATATGAAGTGCAGATTTGAGGGAACATATGTGCGGTATTAGGAGGCACGGTAGAGTAATGGATAGCGGCTCGGATTCCAGTCTGATACATTACATTCACTTACGTTCTAATACCCTTGGGAAAGGTATGAATCCTTTTCTTATCCCCCACCAGCTATGGGTAAATAGCAGGACAGACTGGGTTCTATAGCCTTGGGTGGCTATATTGCCCTTGGGTTCTAGGAGAAGAGAATTCAAAACCGGCCTTGAGAGGGTTGGGCTCCGTCAGGCTATCTTGCCTAAAAAACACCACTTTTACTGCGGCTGCACCTCATGTGGTGCCCCTACGACCCTGATGGATCACAGAATTCGCGATCAAGCGACCGACATGCGGTTCTACAAAAAGATGCGGAGAATACCATGGACAGAGCATGTAAGCAATAAGAAAGTTTACAATAAATTGAAACAAATCATACCAGGTTGTGTGTGTGTGTGTGTGTGTGTGTGTGTGTGTGTGTGTGTTCGTATATATATTGGATCGGATTTCCTACATTTTTCAACCGATTTCAACAAAACTTCACAGGACTACGTAAAATTACCTTTCGGTGGTTCTGACAGCAACAAAAATTGGAAAAACACAATTGTTTTTGCACGAAATCAATTTGAAAACACGATTAAGAGGCATCGTTGTCACGAGAATGAAAAGGGGACAACTCATATCGAGTTATACTTATTATAAAATCCAGGTTGTTTGTTTGTGTGTGTGTGTGTGTGTGTGTGTGTGTGTGTGTGTGTGTGTGTGTGTGTGTGTGTGTTCGTTTATATATGGGATCGGATTTACTACATTTTTCAACCGATTTCAACAAAAACTTCACTTTTTTTGGCAGGTAGTGTTTCTTATTGTCTTGCACACTTTTTTCTTTATTTTTACATTCAGAATGCTTTAAAAATTCCATTTACAAGGCAACTGTTTATAATAAAATTCTATTCAATCGGTAGACTCATAACGATTGAAAACAATGTTTTTGTTTGAGTTTGGGTTTGACCAATTCGTAAAAAAAAAACTAAAAAAAAATTATTAAGACATGCGTGTCCATCAACCTTAAACAATAAGCTTTGTCAATTTTATTTTTCAGTCTTTATGATGGTCGATACTTCATCTATCTCTTACTGTTACATCCTCGGGCAATGCCGGGTTCTACTGCTAGTATACACATAAACTTATAATTAAAAAGAGACAATTGAAATTCCAGCGACAGGCATTGAGAAAAGAAGGCCTGGATAATTTGACACTCACAAGACGGACAGATTGAAACAGCGAGTGACCTGACTAAGGGGCTTGTGTAAATGGATAGCAAAAAAAAAAAATTAAAAATCCAAAATTGCTAAGCGCTAAGAAGGCTAGAAGTTGTGAAGAACCATTATCGCCCACGTGCTCAAGTGACACATCACATAGAAGAATAAGAATAAGATTTTGTATCTGTCCGTGCATTGCGTAGAATTAATGGCCTTGTGTCTGACTAAGCTAAATTTTGTAAATGTCCACATTGCATAGAATGTACGTATAAATACATCTTTTAACGAAGAAAGTTTTCAGAAATAACACAACTAAAACTGTCGGAAATTTCATGTTTATCTTGAATGTTTTTCATGAAATGAGGATCTGTCGCCCACTGGTTCATTCTCTTGATTTTGGGCACAGGAAGTGGGCGACCGCCAGAAGTTTACCCAGTGAGACAAGAAGTCTGATTTCAAAGCTATGAAACAGGATCTTTACCAAACAAAAATTTTTTTAAAAAGTACTTGTAAAATTTACCCTGTAAATATGTTCAACCTTTCGCTGACTCGGTGTTATGTTAACATCGATTCATATAATAATATTGTCTTTGTTTTACTATCCAAATTTATCTGTTAATGGGCGTGCATTTATTTTTGTAGATCCCCGTGCGTCCCACAATAATTCTTGTGCCATCTGGTTTAATCGGAAGAGAGGCGTAAGTAAAGAGAAAAGAGAAACTTGTTCTCAGGTGAGAATCAATAAAAAAAAGATTTTACTGGTTGTTAAAACAAAACAAAACAATGTTGTTTCAGATTTAGTTGCGAGAAATATGCGCACATTAACTACTCCCAATTCACATGCAGACAAAAACTAATTCATAAAAGAATACAAAGAGATATGGAAAAAATACGAAGTGCCACCTACTAAATGCATATACGCTTTATTGATTAATAACAGAAATATTTATTACACGAAATTTAAAAGATTTCATAATAAATAACAATAGTTATGATAAAGGTTTAAAAGAAAATTATTTAATTATTATATTTAAATGACGCTTTATCTATACTAATATTGGAAACTTCTATTTGTTCGTGTCATGACGAAACTCACTAATTTAACTTCTACGCGAACAATCAGATGACTTTGGTCGTGAAAGGACATTTTATTCATTTTGATTGTATTTTATTCATTTTGATTCATTTTATTCATTTTGATTGTATTTCCCAATTTTATACATTTTGATAACATTTCAAAATTTTATTCCCTTTCAATATATTTCAATATGTTATTCATTTTGATTATATTTTACAATTTTTTCATTTTCATTATATGTCACAGTTTTATTCATTTTGACTATATTTCAAAATTTTATTCATTTTGATTATGTATCAGTATTTTATTAATTTTGATTATATTCACAATTTTATTCATTTTGAATATATTTCAAAAGTTTCTGATTACACTTCTCAATTTTATTCATTTTATTTTTTTTACACAATATTAATCATTTTGATTCTATGTCACATTTTTATTCATTTTGAATATATTTCAGAATTTGATTCCTTTTGATTATATTTCCAAAATTTATTCATATTGATTATATTTCACACTATTATCATTTCGTTTATATTTCACAATTTTCTTCATTGCGATTATGTTTCACAATTTTATTCATTTTGATTATATTTCCCAATTTTATTCATTTTGATTATATTTCACATTTTTATCACTGCGATTTTATTTCCCGATATTATTCATTATGATTATATGTCACAATTTTATACATTTTGAGCGCATTTCAAAATTTTATTCATTCTGATTACATTTCAAAATGTTATTCATTTTCATTATGTCATAATATTATTCTATTTCACTATTCTATTTATTTTCATTGTATTTTAGAATTTTATTTATTCTGATTATAATTCCCAATTTTATTCATTTTGAAAATATTTCCCAATTTTATAATTTTTAATTATATTTCACAATTTTATTTATTTTCATATTTCACAATTTTATCATTTCCATTATATTTCACAATTTTATTGATTTTGATTATATTTCAAAAGTTTATCATTTCGATTATATTTCCCAATTTTATCCATTCTGATTTTACTTCTCAATTTTATTCATTTTGATTATATTTCATAATTTTATCGTTTTCATTATATTTCACAATTTTATTCATTTTAATTATATTTCAGAATTTTATCCATTCCGATTATATTTCCCAATTTTATTCATTTTATTATATTTCACAATTCTATTCATTTTGATTATATGTTCACCAAATTAATCGTTCACTCACCAATAATTTACAATCGCCTGAGAAGATGTATCCATATGTAATGAAACACGACTTTTGTTGTAATATATATATATATATATATATATATATATATATATATATATATATTAAAATATTGCAACGAAAACAAATAAGAATAGCGACACATTTACAGTCGAGTTTCAATACATAACGATGCGTCTCCTCAGGCGATTGTAAATAATCGAAATCATAAACTTCTGAAATATAATAAAAATGATAAAATTGTGGAATATAATCAAAATGAACAAAATTGTGAAATATAATCAAAATCAATAAAATATGTATAGATAATAATATCAAATCCGTAAGTGGAAAGGATAATCCAAGTAGGTCTTTTTTTAATATAAAATATTAAAAAGATGGGTCCATAAAGAGAGCTCAATGTATATAGTATGCAGAGCAATACGATATACATCAAGGAAAAACGTAAGGCATCAGCGAAAAAAGGTTATATATTATAATTTATTTCAACGGGTAAGTTTTTAACACCCGTCTCATTAGAACGAAATTACAAATAGTTTAAATTTAAATTTATCAATTTATCCAGAAATATTAAAAAAAAAAAAAAAAGAAAGAAAGATAACAGGAAGCCTAGGCGCTTGCCTATAAAATCTATTTTCTGGGGATTCTAATATTATAGACACATTTGAGTAAGGGGGATGTTAGCTTTCAACCTGATTTTCATGTGTGGTGGTTGGGAGAACAAAGTAACAGCTAGACAAAAATATTAACACATACATACACTAACATATATACATACATACACACCCACATATATATACATATATAAATATATTCATATATATATATATATATATATATATATATATATATATATATATATATAAAAAGAAAGAAAATAATAAATTAACTGATAGTAAAATAATTGAAATAAAATGAATGAATACATAATATAAAACATATATATATATATATATACGTACACACAAATATATATATATATATATATATATATACAGAGAGAGAGAGAGAGAGAGAGAGAGAGATAGATAAAAAGTAAGTGAAAATAATATACTGCAAAAACACCATCTTAAATTCAATATTTAATTGATCTTCATATTTATAGCATCCAACACACATGCATACATATATACATCCATAGACACACATTTGCATGTATATATATATACATACACCTGCATATATATACACCCAAATGCATAAATATGAAAGCAAAAATCTAGGTATATTACTTTCAATAGTTAATGTAAAATAATTGTATAGCAGCAAATAAAATTAAAATAATATAGACTAAAATTCTATTTATAACATAATTTAAATTTATTTTCCTGTCGACATTTGAATATGATCTCATTCCTTTGGTTTAATAGCTGGCTAGTTGTATTATGGTAAATTTGGTCATATATTTTAAAATTTAAGTAATTTCAACTCATTTTTCTCGTAAGAAAGCCAGATGAACTTAGTTACTGTGTAAGTTCTATAACGTAGATTTTGCTCTTGCGAAACAAAATTATTTTTATGAGGACAAGATAATCAGTGAAATATGTCAAAGTAAATAAGTTTCTAAATATCTTACATATCAACCATTCCGTCCGATTCCTATCTGTACAACACATACACATATATAATTTTTTAAAGAATGCAATTTTCATCCTATATTATTATTATTATTATCATTATCATTATTATTATTACGAGAAACATTGTGTTTATTAGGTACGTATGTTTGAGAAGATACACCTACTTATTTTTTTACTGAAAATAATGTCTAACGACCAAGAGATCGAAAGTCTTATCAAAGCAGGAATCGGATCTGTATTTCTTTGCTTTTATGACTTCCTGTAGCATCATGGTAAAATATCCTGCTGGCTTTTTAAGTGATTTCAGTCAGTTATGTGCCATGCGCGATGCACGCGTAGGCGATCATGTATCTTTCGATACATGACTGACGAGGCAATTTTTTCCCGCAGTAGGTTGTCATTTCTTTCTGCGGTAAAGCAGTTGCCATCTAAGGCTATATAACCCATAGCTGGGGGGGAAGAAGAAGAAGATTCATACCTTTCCCAAGGGTATTAGTGCGTAAGTGAATGTAATGGATTCGAATAAAATTCGAACTCAGCTCTCCGATTCCTCAATCCGAGCCGCTATCCATTACTCTACCGTGATTTGCTAGATGAGGAAATACATGTTAGATTTATGTCGGGTGGCATATTTGCTTTAATAAGACAGTTGGTCGGTAAACAATCATGTCCCTTGTTTAAAGAAGAAAAAAACAGTGATTTCTGCTCAAACATGTGTATCAACTACATATAACATTTATAATAATAATAATAATATGTGTGTGTGCTTAAGTGTGTGTGAAATTCGATCACATCTAAAGAGCGAATCACAAAGTTTTGCCCAAAGAATCCCTGAACTCGTATTCCCTGAACTCGCATGTAACATTCCTCAAACTCTCATGTAAATTTCGACCGAGATTTACAAAAACAATTCCGGAATACACCCAAGTTCACGAAGTCCTTTTTGCTGCTGTTGTTGTTTTTGTTTTTTTGTTTTTTGAACGAAGATACCTTTCCAAGAATATCAAAATCAACACCCAATGTCAGTTCAGTGCAATACTAAAACGACATAGACAAATATTTACATAACAAGTTGATTTAGTATTAATACGAGGGTGAGATAAAAAGTAATGCTCTTTGTTTTATTATATAATATATAAGAAACACAGCCAAACATATTGTACATGAAGCAATACATCACAAGTTCACATCCCTACTTTTCAACATAGTCACCTCCTCTTTCAAAGAGCAGTGTTCCACCTACGAATGAGGGCATGTAACCCAGCTTTGTAAAACTCACTTGGCTGCTGATACAGCCAGTTCTTTACAGCAGTTTTCACAGCAAATGCTATGGTGGTGATGAAGAAGTGAAAACTTCTACAATTAATTGGTTGCATGAGAAGCCAGTGGAATTTTACGAGCCTGAGTTATCGGTCATTATAAAGTATTAAATGCTGTCAATATTATAGTTTTGTTGGCTAGTATTTTTGCAGTGTTATATTTCAAATTGAAATATACGTGTATCGTATTTGTCGTCATATTTCACAGAGCTGGACAATATCAGAAAACAAATGTATTAAATATTATATACGTATTATTTAATATTCTAGACACATTTTGAAATTGCCATCTCATGCTAGTTGTTTCTTTTGTATGGTAATAGTATATGGGCATGTGGCCGAGTGGTTAGAACGTTGGCATTCTGACCATCAGAAAGGAGACTTTCTGATGTAATCGAACTGGAGAAGTCTGAAAAGTTGTGAGTGAAAATGGGTAGACATAACGAAGTCAACGTAGGCTTGAACGAGCTGGCTTTGTTTAAATTGTTGATCACGCGAGATAACACGCTATTTCTCTGTAACTAAGGTCTGCTCAGTATGGTTCCTAGTATAAACCACATATGTGTTCTGCTGATGTTGAAAGAACACACAATAGCGTCTAGTAGAATCCTCGACTTCGAGTGGCCAGCTATATACTATATATGATAATATATAGATGTCAACTCGTATTCAATGACACACACACACACACACACACACACACACACATATATATATATATATATATATATATATATATATATATATGAAGAAATATAGTCTTATGATGTGCTATATTTATGGGATAAAGTGCTCAATATCAGAGATAGAGCTTATGTAAATATAAAAGTGAACATAGAAGTCAACACTTAGAGGCGACAGTCTGTTTCACGCTAGATGCAATCGTCAGGCCGCAATTGCGTCTAGCATGAAACAGACTGTCTCATCAAGGTATATATATATATATATATATATATATATATATATATATATATATAAAATGGGCAAAATGGGCACGTGGCCGAGTGGTTTGGAAAGTGATGAAAACAATATCACGGTTTGACCCAAGCTTTGTGAGTGAAATTCGGTAGACGGAACCCTTGGATGCCGTCGAAAGCTGTGCTAGCACGAAGTCATAAGTCATTGTTCAAATTGTTGATCACGCCAGATGACACGCTCTCTCCCAGAAACTGTAACTAAGGTCTACTAAGCATAGTTGCAGTATAAACCACAGGTAGACTCTGTGGGTGTTGAACAAACAGAAATGTGCCTGAGCAAGCGTCTGCAATAGGGATTGGCTAGCTGCCCTAGTAGACGGGTATCCTCGACTTTGAGTAGCCAGCTTTTCATATATACATACATATATGATGATAACAATAATAATAATATGGTTCTTGTCGCCTGATGATCGCGTTGCAAAAAACTCAGGATAGCAGACTTGAAGTGATTCTTTTTTGTGCTGCGTCGTTGGTTAGAATTACTGCTCTGTCTTAGTCAATTTAATTTAGACAATAAGCTATTTTGAATTATTGCATAGGTAGGTGCCTTTTCTTTTCTATTGAATACTGCCATTTTTGGGGGGTTTTATTTTTGTATTGGTTCTCAATTTTTCTTTGTCGTTTCAAGTATTTTTCTTTCTCAGTTTTTTTGTTGGTGGACTTGCATTTCCAAGTGTTACTGATACTTTGGTATTATACACACACACACACACACACACATATATATATATATATGTGTGTGTGTGTGTGAACATTAAAGTCAACACTCACAGGCGACAGGCTGTTTCATGTTTCCAGCCGACCATTTTTCATATACAGACGGATAAAAGTTTTTAATATCGTATATTATAAATACATATTTGTTTTTACTTGTAATTTTGTGGAACCAAGAAATGCATTCACTTGTGTCCTTCCATTGATTGGCCTGAGTGGCAATTCTTAATGAGTCGCATTTTTTTTTCAATAATTCTGGGCTTATTTTACCGAGTTCAGTTTTAGTTGGGCTTGTTAATCAAAAAGAAGGGTTACTGGGGAGTTCATCTTTATGATCCTTTATGGTTAGAAATGCTTAATTGCAGCACAATGTATTGACCCTGTTGCCTATCCCTTGTTTCACTGTGATATTTTTCACCTCCTCGTTTATACTTTTAATGTACGAGTTTAGTGTTTTTTTTGTAAATTTTAGTAACTTCTTCGTTTGTTTTTTCCAGTATGTCTCCGGGTTCATGGTATAAATGTTCTTTGTTTTGTTGCTTTTAATTAAAATATTTTTAGTACTTTTTTACTTTTTTTACTTCAGTAGTTAATAATTTTTTGAAATTACTATTAGCATTTTTTATGAATTTGATGTTGTCAACTATGACAAGTATATACTTTTCGAAGTTAACTCGTTCTTAAATAACAGGTGGGTAGTTGTTAGTTTTGAAATTGAATTTATCCGTGTTTTCTTTATTCTTTAAATATTTATTCAATAAATACAGTGCCTTCCATCTCATTCTGGTAAGGAATTGTTCAATTTTTTGTAAAAATTCTTCCCTATTTGGAATGCAAATATTTTTTAGGGCGTGCGGTATTTTGAATTCTTGCATTGTGATTTTCTCCGTGAACAATGTAAAAAAAAATCGTAAAGAACAATATTTGTGCGTTCAAAAAGACCGTGTAATAGTGAATTAATACACGTAAAACATCAGGTATGCTAGACTGTGCCGCTTAAGATGGTTCATGAAAGCGTAATCAAAATACACTAAAAATGAAAGAGCTCAACTGTACAGGAGCAAAAGTTATATAATTACATAAAAGGTTAAAGGTCAGAGTTGAACTGGACCGGGGAACAGTGGTAGTAAAAAGCGCTCAATACACGCGGGAAAAAATTTAAAAAAAAATAACAGGTCGAGCTTTTAACTTTAAAAATTAGGAGATCAGTTGGTTTCGCTAACTTGATTTCCACCTTACCATTTTATAAATTGACCACCCAACACTATATTAAAAAAAAAAAAAAAAACAATGAACGCTATATTATTTAAAAGAAAATAAACAAAACTCATGGCGTTGGATGTGATAGAAAGGGAGGAGGAAGATGCGAAGAAGGAAAAAAAAGAAGAATAAGAATGTATAGTTGGTAGGGTTAACTGAAATGTGTATACTTTTTTCACTAGCCTCATATGAGCTTAAGAGGATTTTTTGTATGAATGCAACAGCTCATGACTTCGGATCTTTGGTTCAAAATGTTTTTTGATCTGGAAATGTCATTATTGTTGATTTTTCTGGTTGACTAAGTAGTGAGACTTTACCCCGGGACACATGAATATAAAGGACCTTTCGCAATATGATAAGTCGGACTTGTGAGTAGAAACCACTTTTGTAGCAATTACTAGCTAATATTTTCAGGGTTTGAGAGAAAGCAAGTGACATCAGCAAACCAAAGCATCTGGCTTAAATCATCTACGCAAGTCTAGTTGTGAAGTTAGCTGGTTTTAAATAACATTCTAACTGAATAGTGAATTCGAGCTTCACTAAGTACCACATACCTGAAATAAATAACAGACATGTCAACCTAAAAATCTTAACTTCAGAAAAACGGAGATTTTTAACAAAAACAGAAGAATTTCAAAATCAGCCTCAAAGTTTAAACCTCTAAAACGAATTCACTGCAGTTATTTCCAAACTAGGTGTGATTTGGGGGTCAAAATTAACCCATTTCAGATCAATGTTTCACGTGTAAATAAACGCCACTTCGGCAAATCTTATATCGAATAATTTTATCTCGACAATAATTTAAACGTGTCATAACGCGAATCGATGAAACGGTTTTTAAAATACATGCGAATTAAATAAAAAGTATTTTCACTTTGCAGCTATCGTCCGGTTAGCAAACTTTTGAACAGGAGTAGAGGTTTATCACTTGTTTCCTGTTTAAGATTAGATTTCCGGTTGCTTCTAAAGTCAACTTCGACTTTATACTTCTGACGTCTCCGCCTAAAATCTTAAACTTTATATACCGTTTATTCGTTATTTTTCCCCCTCGGTAGGAGTAGATAGGTACGCCTAGCGTCCAGTTCACATACCTCCCAGGTTTTTGGAACAGGAGTCCAGGTTTCTCCTGTATTTAGAATTGGGATTCCGGTTCCTTCTGAAGTCTCCTCACTCATTTTCATTCCCTGTAGCCTTTTGCGTGTTAGTGGCATTTTCGCCTTGCTTGGAGTGAATTGATTAATAAAAAAGAGAAAAAACCGCTTTAATGGTGTAAGCTCAATTTATTTCCAGCGCTCTCTTCGTTGTTTCCAACGAAATGTTTACGTGTCTTAATACCCTGCTTAGTTTCTGCTATGGTCCAAGGTTAGGACCATGGAAGAACAACACGAAGCACAACAGTAAAAATAACAAAGAATATATTACACGAGAAATAATACAAGTGAAAATGGTTAGTAAGACTGTCCAACTGGTTTGGCGTGACTGCTATCAGCTCGACTCGATTCACTACCGTCCCAATACCGTTCTAATACCGTTCGTCTCTCTTATGAGGCGTAGTATGTATAGAGTTCGGAAGATTTCAATCTGTCGGTCTAGGTAGGCACTATAACAGTTTCTGGAAGACACCTTTCGCTATCCCGATGTGCCTTCGGATCTCTTTGTCACACTTTCCGTCGTTTGTCATTACATCACCGAAATAATTAATACCCGTATTATTGATTTCTCTATAGGTGCACATTATATTTGCCCTTTTTCTGAATAGAATATTTAAATAATTTTGGACGCCATGTTTTCATTTGCTTCATTCATGAATATTTAGATAATTTTGGACGCCATGTTTTCATTTGCTTCATTCATGAATATTTAGATAATTTTGGACGCCATGTTTTCATTTGCTTCATTCATGATTTTGCTTTTTCTTTCTTTCTTTGACATTTGCTTCTTTTTTTTTTTTTTTTTTGCCATTCATTAATTTAGAAATTTTTTCTTCTTTTTCATTAATTTCTTCTCTTTTACATTTCCTCCATATCCTGACCAATGTTGTCCACTCAACCCTTTCCCCTTTAGTTTCCTTATTGTTTCTTTCCTGACACCAAAAAACCGGACCCCCACCCCCACTTTATGACGAATCACATTCAAGATTTGCCGTTCGCTAACCAGTTTAGTGTTTATATTGATTGCACCCGATGACTCTTCTTCCGCCTCCTATGTTAAACGCACTCACCCACTTACTCACCCTGTCCGATTGACTTTCTCGGAATCTCTCCACTCCTCAGCACCAACCAGTCACCACCCACGAAACACACACACATACAATGCTTTTCTTAACTGTTATTTGGATTAACTATTTCTGTGACAACTTATCAACAACACAACCCTCAATATTTATATATACTCACTAGGTTATCTGGTGTTGCCCTTTAAGAATAAGTACTTTTTTGTAGTAGTTATATCAGAACTATCCACACAGTGATTTAATAAGCGATTTGTCACTCTACTTTTAACATCTGATTTGACACCCCTCCCCACCACATATACACTTTTTATTTTGTAGTATCATTCATGAATTTTTGAATACCTCAGGGCAATTCTTGTATTTTATATTCAAGCGACAGTATACAAAAATTAAGAGATTGTCTACGCTCGGGAAATCAAAACTGTTTCATGATTTTTGCAAAACTCTGCATCGTTATTTATTTTGAATGAGACGTACACATGTGGCTGGCGCTTCTGGATTATATTTTGAGATTCTTGATAGAATACAAAGACGAATCAGCAATATTACTAGTGATGACCTGGCGTCTCGGCTTCAGTTACTTTCCCATCACAGTATAGTGTGCTTTTCTATAAATATTTTCATGGTAATTGTTCGGACGAATTCTTTGTTATTGTACATAGACTTTATGAAATTAAGTTCATTATTAGATTTGAAACAAGGTCCAATTGGTTTCCAGTTGAATTGGCAAGATGTAACCGTAAGTTCTATGCTAACAGTTTATTCTCTCGCACTTCTCGCTCATCAAACTTTCTTTCGACTTCTTGCGGTCCAGACAAGTTTGATTTTCAAAAATTTAAATGCAATATCAGTCGTTGTCTTCTGTCTTACTGATTCCTCTTCTATTGTTTTTGCTCCACGATAATTCTGTTTTCTAATTGTCCCACCCTTGTGTCTTAGTGGCTTTACTCCCTTACTTGGGCTGAATTCGATTAAAAAAAAAAATAATCCTCACTGACGTGACGTGTCTTTTCTACAAATATTTCCATGGTAACTGTTCTGATGGGCTTTTTTCCTTGGGTCTCCGACTACATGAATTTAAGTGTGTTACTAGAGCGGCCACTAGGTCTAATCATTTTACTGTTGAACTAGTTAGATGCAACTGCCACTTCTACTCTAACAGTCTCTTTTCTCGCACTTCCCACCTGTGGAACGCCCTTCCAATTTCTTGTTTCCCTGATAATTACAATCTTCAAAAATCTAAGTGCAACGTCAATCGACATCTTCCGTTTTCTTGAATCCTGTCCCTTTTGGTTCTTTCTTCAATCTTCCCCAATTTCAATCTTCTCATTCTCTTTCACTTTCACTCCCTGTAAACCATTGCGTTTTAGTGGCATTATTGCCTTGCTTGGGGTGAAACGTTTTTTTAAAAAAGTACTTCCAATCCATTTTCCCTTGATAATATAATCGAAGAATTATATCATTTTTTTTTTCTAGAAGAATTAATTTTAATATAATGTGTTAAGATCGTTATATAGACGGTCTGGTTAATCACCGTAAACGCCTTGTAAATTCTTTATAATTCCTTAAACTAAATATATTGCAAGATTTCATTTTTTTTTTATGGAAATTTCTATAGAAAAGAATTGAATGTCAATTAAGTGGTTGCTAAATTGCTGACAAAGATGCAGCGGCTTTGATAATTATCGTTTCTCGTCGTCTTTTCCAGAATTTCTCGCTGAAATCTGCATTTTCTACAACTGCAAAGCAACAACTGAAATTGAATCGGGTTTGTGTCGAAGCATTTCAACTCGTACGAATTCCTTTCTACATGGTTTTTTCCCATGATCAGGGCGCGCCTTTGGATGTACTTGACACTTATAACACCGAACCTGTCCTCAGAACCTACTTACGGGAGCGGGAAAACGGATACAGATGGTGGCGGGAAGACACGATGCATGGCAATTTCTACGATTCATTCTCGTTCATTTGCTTTCGTTGTATTTTTTGTTCATGGAGAGAAGATTAAAAACCCTTTTATCGTAATAAAACAGGCAACGTTATTATACTTAATATTGTCATTTTTCATATTTTCTGTTTGCTTTCTGTGTTCATCTCTCTCTCTCTCTCTCTCTCTCTCTCTCTCGATATATATATATATATTTATATATATATTACTTTTTTCATATTTATCTATTTACTAACATACGTGCATATATATATATATATATATATATATATATATATATATATATATGTGTGTGTGTGTGTGTGTGTGTGTGTGTGTGTGTGTGTGTGTATAATTTTGTATTTGGGCAACAATACCCCTTTTATACAAATTTCATTAAAGACAACTGGCAATGTCCTGCGTTTAAGCTTTTTATTTTAATTTATCTTAATAATTTCAATTTAATTTTTATTGTATTCGTAATTTTTTTTTCTGTTTATGTCCAGAAAAGGAAAAAAAAATTATACGAAGACAAAAAAATTAAATGGTTAAAATCATGACAGTCTTTAATGAAACTTGTACATAAACACGTATATATATATACATTCATATATACATATACACACACACATACATATATATATATATATATATATATATATATATATATATATATATATATTATAAATTAATTGATTTAAAATATGGTTTTTTTCCACACAGTTCTAACCATGTTTTTCAAAAATGGAAGCTAAAAGGCCACGAATTTAATTTTGCAATTAAATTAAAGACATTAGTTCCATTTCATCCTCAAGTGAATTTTGGAGTAACTTTTAAAATTACTGGGTTTTAAAGACACAGCTAAAATCACGTTTCCATGGTTACAGATAAATCTACTTCAACTGGACAAGGGATATCTGGGTTTTCCTTATGTCTGCATCATTGTATCGGTTATTAGCTACATTTTGGTAAGGGGTAGGGATGTATTTTTCAATGAAAACTGACATCCGTTGAATGCATGTCGTCTGGATTTTTTTACGGCATTTTTTTCTATTTGTAAATTTAAAGATTTTCGCGGGTGTTCAGTTTTGTCCAGTTGAAGTAGATTTATCTGTAACCATGGAAACGTGATTTTAGCTGTGTCTTTAAAACCCAGTAATTTTAAAAGTTACTCCAAAATTCGCTTGAGGATGAAATGGAACTTATGTCTTTAATTTAATTGCGAAATTAAATTCGTGGCTTTTAGCTTCCATTTTTGAAACATGGTTAGAACTGTGTAGCGGAAAAACACATATTTTAAATCAATTAATTTATAATATTAATGCTCTGTAAATTTACATCGAGCACTATTTTGTAAAAATAAAAATACCTATAAGAACACCGGATTATATATCTTACTGTTCTTTCTTTTTATATATATATATATATATATATATATATATATATATATATATATATATATATATATATATATATATATATATGAATGAATGACTCAAGCCTTGTAAGTAGAATTGCGTAGAGGAACTGTTCGAAGAGTGTAGATGGTTGTGCTAGCACAAATTCGCAAGTGATCGTGATCGAGCGTTTTGAGACTACAGGCTTTGTACAAACAAGTGATAACACCAGATTGTGCGGTATATCCCAGAAACTGATACTAAGTTCTGCTCAGAATAGCTTCAGTATAAACGGCAGGTGGACACTGCAAGGGTTAAAGAAATAGAAACTATACAAATATGCATGAACTGCTTTATACTTTATAGTGTCAGAAATATATTGCTCAATGTTAAATAACAGCGCTATTTAATATATTAAGAAAATATACATAATATCTTATATATTGATTGCACAACTCTGAGTTCCATACATTCTGCATTCTTCGGGTGCATTTTTGGGGGTCAACAACGCTTCTATAATATTTTTGTTTATCACGAGGTATTTTATTATAGGGATGGATTCATAGAGTTGTTAGAATATTTATATGAACTGTAGTTTAATTTTGGACTTGAATTTAGGCCCAGATTAACATTTAAGATTGAAAACAAGGCTGGAAATAAGAATTATAAATTCTAACTTGAAGAGACCTTGTTGTAAGCGGTAGGAAAAAAACATTTGAAAATCAAAGGGGGAAACTTTTTTTTTTAAATCAATAAAGTAATTAATAAATTATATTAATATTAATAGAAATAAACTCAATAAGAGTTGTGATACGATAATAATAAAATATGCCGGAGAGTTGAGTTATCAAGGGGAATTAACTAAAACTGAGATATCTAAAAGCTTGTCATGTGGAATTCGAACAGTCTGCCCCCATGGACTAAATAAAATTAAAATTAAAGTACTAATAAAAATAATACATATCAATGAAAACAAAATAAGATAAATAAAGATAAAATAAATATAAACATGTAAATAAATAAAGCAAATAAATAAATAAAAATAATAAATGCACATAAAAATAAATAAATAAATAAACATGTTATTAATAGTAAGTCTAAAGGTAGGAGATAATGGAAAATAATGGATTAGCAAAAAAGTTAAATGTATTACAGTCTAATATTAACAATAATTGTATAATAAGGGTAGCAAAAATAAAAAAATATTAATAAAAATAAATAATCTCAATACTATTATATGTGGTCCCTGAGTACGGCTAATCTGGGTCAACTAGTTGGAGTAGAAATTTGGATCTAGGTAGGCATGTGCTGATTAATTCACTTTTGTTTAAAAAATTAGGAATGTTTATATTTTTCAGGATTGTTAATTTCTCAGAAAGACATAGGTTGTATTTATTGCCTTTTCTGCTGAATGATGTGGGTTTCGTTACTGGTTCCCAGGTGATAATCAGTAAAAATTTACAAAGAACATTGCTGTTACTATATTTGATACTGTCTAATGTCATTCGCTGGTGGCAGAAGCGCGATTTGCAATGTTTTTCCGTAGATCCCACATAAAACTTGGACTCGTTGTCATATTTCATTTCAGCTTTGGAAACTAACATTTTAGACATATATTTGCTATTTAATGGTCAGTTTTTTTTGGGGGTTATTATTATTATTTTCAGTTGCAATTATTAGTTGCGGGAATGTTGTTGTTTTGAAGGTTCTTTAACTATTTATTTAAAATGGAAAAGTTGTGCTGTGCTATATACTGGTCGATGTTTTTAGCCCAACTGTAGATGACTTTGATGCTGTTTATATTTTAATTTTATTTAGCGTTGGGGAATATACTGAACTGCTTGAATGGCGAGTTAAACCATATAATATTACGTTTGCATCGTTTTGGTTTGTTGGCGTCATTATTGTTATTGGCTAAGAATTCGAGGTTAATTTTACGATTACTATATTCTAGTGGTTTTACGTATTTGCCTTTATGTTTGTCAAAATCTCCTTATTGCTAGAGTTGGTGGACAGTCTATATTAGACCGACTTATGTAAATTATTCAGTATTCTAGGATGGTGGTTGGATTGTTTGCTGATGTATCTATGGTTGCATAAATCTTTAGTATATAGTTTGCGAAGCCCATTAGATAGGTCAGATGTTACATGCAGTGCACAAGAAGCTGGCCGTCTAAGAAAAATCCTAACCAAGTTCTTCAAAGAACACTAGTCTGAACATTGCCACCACCATCAATGCTAAAATAATTAATCTCCTGGATGTAGCAACCACAACAATAACAGCAGTCTAAACATGATAGACAGCAGATGCGGCAGCAGTTGCAACCTAAGCAGTAGGTATGTTTGGTTTAAAGCTCCAGCGATTGTGAGTTCAATCCTTAAGTTGGGCAATGTGTACTTGCACTCAGTGTAAATGGGCGAGAAACACTGTGATAACAACAAAGTTGAAGAAAATAGTCTGAAATAAATCTTCATTCCGATAAGTCGGACAAACATATATATATATATATATATATATATATATATATATAAATATACATATATATATATATATAATATAATAAACATATATATATATATATATATTATGAAATGGATTAAGTCCGACAATTATTTAATATATTTTCTATTTATAAGTTATTTTTAATAGACACAATTTAAGTGAATGCTGTGTTTTTTTTTAAATTCAAAAATTATATTCAAACAGGTTTTATTACAATCAACTGAAAAGTTTTGTTTTATTTTATTTATTTATTTTTACTTTGCGCCTAATTTCATCAAGAACAAATTTATACAGAAACTTAAAAAGTTCATAATATTTGTTCAAGTACGTTTGACCATTTTTAGTCATCATTAGTTACAACAGAGAAAAGTTTTGATAAATTTCATCTTAGCTTCTTCAGTCGAACGCTCGAAGCCTAAAGAACCGAAAAGTGAAAGTTTACTTACCAAGAATCGTGGTGATTTTTTTTTTTTTGGCTTTTTGTTTCGATTTCTCAACTTTAAGCATCGTGTATTTTAATTTACTATTTTTTACGTTTTAAGTTACGAAACATTTCAATGTTGTTGTACAACAGGCAATGTGAGCAGAAATAAACATTCGTTTCAGTTTTTCATATTATTATAGATTCAGCAATGTAGATCAGAAGCATTTTTAAAAATAGATTTTATGAAATTAATAATGGGGTTTTCTATGTAAATCCATTGTAAGTTGATTCTTCTACGGAAGCTAAAAACAAATACGTTCATATACGCCACATGCCGAGGGCACCACGAGGTGGTGTAATGGGTAGCAAGATTGTTTCGCTAGACCAATTGCGTATCAGTAAGGAGTTCGATCCTCACTGGGTACCACTTACCTTGGGTCACGTTCTAGCTACTCTTACAAAATCACTATACTCCAGATTACGCATTTTAATATTTTTTTTAGAAATATTTTTGCGTTCCAAGAAATCCCATGGGATGAGCATATTTAGTTTTGGCTTTCGTAAGTGGGTCAATTTATAATAAATTTACAAGCTGGACACTCCCTATTAAATGGACATTCCCTATTAACTTTTGACTTGAAAATAAGATTGTCGTAATTATTCGTGAATATTATACATTTTTGTATAATACATCTCCCCAATTTTTGGTTCAAAGTTAAAAAAGTTCATCGCGTATAATACGTGCTGATTTGTAGCACCTAAATTTATTTTAAATTCAGTATTCCTTCAGCTTTTTATCCGGTTCATATCGAGTAAAACTGGAATTATAGAAAAACTGATTTTACTATCATTGCCGATGGAATGACCAATGTTCTTCAACCATTCGTTGTCTGTATGAACATTAAATTTACTTGCTCGCAACAAATATAACCAGTGGCTGACAACGAGTCTCTTAGACCGCATTCGCCGGCCAGGTGTTTCCGTTTTCACAGCCTCCTAGAAACCATTGTAGAAAATACATTGAAAAATGTTGTATCATGGACGCACTGGATAGCAGTGAAGATGGAATTCTTTTTGAGTAAGGACAAGGTGACATTGTGGATGACGACGAAATTTATCGCAAATTACCCATATACACATTATTTATATATCCATAATTTTGACCAAGATCAAGTGACACACTTTAAGAGGAGACATAGCCCAGGGGATAAAAGCGTTGATTGAAGTGAATCCAATGACTTGACCCAAAGAGTTGTGAGTTCAATAACTGTCCACAGCAGAGGCGAACAAAAACTCGAGTTACTAAAGGGAATAAACTAAAATTGAAATGTCCAGAAAAGGCATGGCACGTGGAACTAGAACAATCTAACTTCATATATTAAATAAAGGATTCGGTTCGAAATTCCAGCGTATATCATCCGAAGAAGGTCGGAGCGTAAACCGGCTTAAATGTCGAGAATATGATAATAAAGATGAGTACAACAGCCCGAATAATGTAAATAGTGTAAAGAATCATTATCATTTGAAACAAATGCAATATTTAGTTTATGATTTAATGCTTCCATTACACATTGGTTAGTTTGAATTTATTTTATAACTATTTATATTATTCGGATTGTTCTCCTTATCTTTATTGCCATATTCACTTTTTTTAATCCCTGGCCACAGCAGAGAGAATAAAACTTTGGAGAGTTGAGTTATCAAGAGGAATTAACTAAAACTGAGATACCAAAAGGCTTGTCATGTGGAATTTGAACAGTCTGCCTGCATGGACTAAATAAAATGTTCTGTTCGAAATTCTAAATCACGGAAGAATGCCGGAACGTACAGAGGCCGAAAGGTCGTCGATATGGCAATAAACATAAGGACAACAGTCCGAACAATGTAAATAGTGAAATTGATATAAACCACTTTCGGTCATTGAATATGGTGACATACGTGACCAAAAGCATGTTAATATCTAGTTCTCGTGTATCACAACTCTCTTCTGCTAGGTTAAAAAATCCGTATTATACACGAATAATTACAGTAATTTTTAAAAATCATTTCACCCCAAACAAGGCGTTAATGCCACTGAGACGCAAGGATTAACAGGGAATGCAAGAGAATAAGATTTTGTTAGAAGTGAGGAAAGGGTAATAATGGAACAGGTTTTGAGAAGACAGAAGGTGGCGATTCAAGTTTCCAGTAAATGTTTGAAGATTGTAAATGGCAGGGATTGCAAAAAAAAAAAAAAATCAGAAGGGAGTTACACAGGTGAGAAGTGAGAGAAAAGTAACTGTTAGAATAGAAATGACGTTTATATCGAGTTAGTTCAACAGTAAAATGGTGAGACCTAGTTGCCAATCTAGTAACACTAAGGAATTTTTTTTTTTTTATTGCGTTCGACCACCAACTATGAAGTAATAGATAATTACTCGTCTTAGACTAAAACAAGGCTGGAGCGTTGAGACAACTACTGAGGATTGATTTTAATGGAGAAATAACCGACGAGGCGAGTTTGTAACTGGTCACTGCGCTGAGAATTAAACTGTTATCTAAATCATTATGGTTGGACGGCCATATAATAGTACACTTCGCACTAATGTCCTTGGAAAAGACAGAATCCATTTCTTATTACCCACCTCCGGATATGGCTTAATATATCACGGCAGATAAGGCTTGGATCGCAGCCAGTCTAAATAGACTAGTTTGTATTCAAAACTACGGAGAAAGTAGCAAGAAACTAATTCCCCTAACTTTCCAAAGTTATGGCAATTCATGAATAATAAAGAAAAAATATCTACGACGGATATTTAAAAACATTCTATTCACCAAGTATGTCAACATTTTTTTCTGAGGCACATGCGCAATCA
This sequence comes from Acanthosepion pharaonis, assembly GCA_903632075.3. NCBI lineage: Eukaryota > Metazoa > Mollusca > Cephalopoda > Sepiida > Sepiidae > Acanthosepion > Acanthosepion pharaonis. The sequence goes on along the minus strand of CAHIKZ030005407.1, from coordinate 2,416,694 downwards.
TCACATATTCATCAAAAGGAGTTAAAAATTCAAAATCGGGACAATTTTTTTTTCTTTTGTAACCAATTGGCGGAAAAATAAGTTATGTTTTTCAACGAATAATAGCATTTTGAAAAACAAATCTTGAACGAACCAGTTTATCTGTTAAGTGATTTGAAAAAGACGAAAAATAAAACAAAGAAAAAAAAGGAAAGGAAAAATGAGAAAAAGTTTGAGAAAGGAAAAGAAAGGGAGGCAAATAGGAATAAAGATGGCGAGATAAAAACCGGGGGAAATTACAAAGAGAGATTTGAGAAAAAAGGTTAGAAAGACAGATTTATTTAGAGGAAAATGAGGAATTAGAAAAAGAGAGAAATAAAAAGGTGAGAGAGATTTAGGGAAGAAGGCAGAAACAGTGAATAATGAAGAGGAAGATGGAGGGTTAGAAAAAAAGAGAAAAAGGAGAAAAAATGCAGAAATAGCGATACATTAAGTAGAAGAAAGATGGCTACGAGACAGGAAAAGAGAGAAAGTAAGATGTAAGAGAAACTTGAAAAATAAAGCATTCAGACTGAAAGAAGAAAAAAGCAACAACAAATATGGCGGGATAGATAAAGGGAGAATGCAAAACGTAGGAGAGATTTGAGAAAGAAGACAGAGAAATCTATTAAGGAAAAGAAAGACAGATATTCAGGAAAAGAAAGTAAGAACTAAAAGAAACCTAAAGAATAAGTCAGAAAATACATCGATAGATAGATAGATAGAAAGAAAGAAAGAAAGAAGAAGAAGAAGAAGAAGAAGAAGAAGAACAACAACAACAACAACAACAAGAAAGACGGCGAAATTGATAGGGGTAAATTCAAAACGTAAGAGAGATTTGAGGAAGAAGCCAGAAAGAGAGATCTATTAAGAAGAAAGACGGCTAAAGAGGAAAAGAAGAAAAAAAAGAAAAAGTAAGAGAATCTTGAAAGAGAAGACAGAAAGTCTGATATATGAAGAAGAAAGTTCGCAGGACAGAAAAAGTTAGAAAATGAATCGAAGATGAAAAAAAAAAAAAACAAGCAAAGGAAAGAGTCTACGAGAAAATATAAACTGTACAGACGAAGAATCCGTGAAATTAGATGAATGGTTTGTTTGCTCGATCAAATGCGCTTGACTGAAACTGTTAAAATTCAACCCCCCTTATGGGACATGAAATATATTGTTCAAGGACACAGCGATATGCTAGTTTGTTGGGCGTTGTCTTTGACAGAAATGAATTGATTGGAAAGCCTTTCTTTTTTTTTACCAAACTCTTTTAAGCCTGTAACCACAACTATGACTAATACTGTTTTTTAGACTTCTTTCGGTTTTCGTAAATACTAGTTAAAATTATGGTAATGCGATGACGCATTGGCCAAGAGGATTTATATATTAAATCCTGGTTAAATGTAAAAAATTCTTTTTTTTTTTTTTTTTTTTTACTAATATTCACCCAATACAAATCCCAAGAGTCATTCGAGGTAGAGGGTTACTGAAGAAGTTTGCTGTGTGATCAGAATGAGTAAGATGTAAAACGCGCAGTTTGTGAGGATATTTGGGAAAGATGCTAACCCTAGACTTGAATACGTTAAGATTATAATGGTCGGATAAGCATCCTCTTCGGAGTCCGTTCCACAAAGTAGCAGTTCTTGGGATGAAGCTGTTTGAGTGGAACATCTCACTATTGTAAGATGAAGGGTATGAGTATGGTTCAGGACAGTGTATGCGGTATGCATGGTCTTAGCGGTGAAAGTTTGAACTGGTGGAACTAAGGAATGTAGCAACGCTGGGTCTAATTGATGAACAATAATAATACTAATAACCATCTTGAATCAGGTTGCACGGTGTTAGCACCCACTGAATATAAAACACGACACTGGAAAATATGCAACTTTTACGGGAAAGAAACTGCAAGAAACTGGCATGAAGACCATCAAGACCCGGATACAGAGATAAGACCTCTGACAATTTTTTTTTTTTTTTTTGGTGGTGGGATGGCTTTACAATACACATAAACAGAACAATCAAAGCTAAATGACCAGACATTGTGATTAGAAAACAGAAAAACAGAATGTGCTTTCTTATTGATATGTCACTCCCTGCAGATTGTCAGGTATATTTCAAGATTTTCAAAAAAACTATCAAAATACAAATATCTTGAAGTGGAAATCTAAAAAATGTGGCGCATATGGACATTAATAATTCCATTTGTAGTTGGAGACCTTGGATTGATTTTAAATGGTTCCGATAGAATCATTGAAGGAATTGCTAGCAGCACATGCCTTAAGAAATACAAAAAAAAAATTGTATACACACGTACAACTCACACATTACGAAGAGTAAAACATTAAAGGATAAAATGCCGATAAGTTATTCATCATTTCTCTTAGACCAACCTTAATTGTTTTATGACCCTTCGCGCAGAAATCTTCATTGCCAATTCAAGAAAGACATTCAGATTACTAACACAAAAACAGAGAATGTCTCATATCGAGAATATTTAACATTGAAAAACATAAAGGAAAAAATTAATTATTTTTAATATGTGGAAATCTCCGCTTTTACCTGAAGACGGTCGCAAGATCAGAAAGTGAGAGCTACATTTTTTAAAGCTCTCATGAAATAAAAATTATTACCTATGGGGTTTTCGCTGTCAGCGTCTTAAATGCACGAGTTTGTCGTTGCTTGGAAATCTTCCATGTAAACAGAAACAGACTATCATCACTGTCTTGTCCGTGTATTGCTTTATATATTGTAATGTAATTGTCATCTTTAATAATGGCTTATGTAAGCCGAAAGCTTAGATAGGATTAAAAAATATGTATCAATATTGTGATTTTCTTTCTTCTGATGATAATGTTATAACAGTCGATAACAGAAAGATATTGTGTTGGTAGAAGGTTCTTGGTTGGTGGGGGAGCGAAACGAGATGTTTACAGACACTACTGCATGATCAGACTTACCAAGAGGGCAGAGCTGATTTGTACGACGTGAGTCAGGAATAGAGGTGAAAAAGCGATCTAGGAGAGAAGCGTGTACCTGGGGAAACGCGTAGAGAAGCCCATCGCTTGCGTGAGATACTGAGTGATTGAGAAGTTCAGGGTTTGGATGTCAACGAGGTCAGTGACAAAATGTTTAAGTCATCTGGCATGGTGTGCATTAAAGTCACAGAACACAAATATATTTCCTAACGGCTGTAGGGAGATGTTTTTTCTATATTATCAGAAATAATATCTAGCACGCAACGGTCATGAGAGGAAAGAAGAGATAGCTGACTCAGTTTAATAGAGAGAGACAGAGACACATGTAAGAATGGTCTGGAAATTCTAGAGAGAGCTCCCTTCGTGGACAGAACCTCCAAGGCTATGTATGTAAACATTAGAGTCCTTCCTAAAGAGAGGAAGATAGCCAGGAATCGAGAAATCAAAGGAGGAGATTGAAGAGTTCAGATTAGTTTCTCAGGGAACTATGATGTCCGGATTCCACATTGCATAAGTTGGTACGAATACCGCGAACGTTGAAGAAACGAAGGTTGAGGGGCTTAGGTGTTTCTTGTTGAGCTGGTTTAGTTCTATGTCTTTGATTGCTTATAGTCATGGTATATTATTTTAGTAAGCAGAGGCCTAGTATGGTAGTAGCAGTTGGCCGTCTAATGTAACATGTACGGGAAGGAAACTGGCGAAAATTGCAACAAAGTGTGGCCTTGAGGTTACCCACCTGAAGTGTTTGCAAGGACACTCTTCCGTGCGCGACATGGCACTGCAAGAACCCTGATATTATGCGACTGTTTATGAGAGCAGCCTCTTAAGACGATATATATATATATATATATATATATATATATATATATATATATATATATATATATATATATATATATGAACGCAATTTTTTTTTCGCTCGATCGGCCAAATGTTTATTAGAAGCTCTTTATATCAAACTTCATCGATCGACATCGTGCAGGCAGAAGGATAAATTTCTTCGTTCTTAGTCTCTCGTGGGTGGGTTATGAGTACAAAATATTTTCTGTTTCATACTCACTAGTAGCTTATTTACATCGATCTATTGTTTAGTAATAAATCTATTTTAGACGTGGCTCCTTATTTACCCTCTCGCCCTTGCACTTTTTCATTTTCGCCGTTAAGATTTATTTTTTCTATGTTTGGGCATTTTTTCCAACGAATCTTTCCGAAGAATTGTTGGAAGAAAAAGCTTCCTTTTAACGAAAAAGAATGCACACCGTCGTTTTTAAAACAATATATATATATATATTTCTGAGATGAGGTATTATGTACATTATTTACATTATTCGGACTATTGTCCTCATCTTTGTCGCCATATTTATCAGGTGGTTGGAATGTCGAATTGAACCCTTTATTTCGCTCACTGGGGTAGACTGTTCTAGTTCCACGTCCCATTTCCTCAAGGACACATGGCACAGTGGATAAAGGCGTTGGTTAGATCCAGTGACAGGACCCAAAGAGTTCAATACCCCGTTAAGGCAGTGGAGAACTTTCAGAGGGAAATTAACAGGAAATAACTGATATCCATCAAATATGGCACGTGGAACTAGAACAGTCTACCCCAGGGAGCGAAATAAAGGGTTCCCTTTCAATGATCATCAAACTCATTTCACTAGCACATACTCAAGGAGATTTTTGTTCATTATCCTATTGTAATATGACGTTGGGTCAGCATCTACTTCCTAAGTTTAGCCTAATTTGAGACAAAACCAAAAATGGTATGTTATTAGTAATGATTATGAGCGTTATGAAACGTAAGTGGTGCCACATATCCGTCTATAATTTCCACTTTATAGCTTACACATATGTAGGCATGCAGCGCAAGTGTGTATGTATATATATATTGTGTATTTAGGCGGCAATCAGCATTAAAAACGACCAACAGGGTACTACAGTTAAGCTTTTTATTTAATTTTTCTTGTGTTTGCACAAAAGCTTTCTTTTTTGGACACAGAGTGTGTAGAAGCTTTCCAAATGTTCTATTGTTCCGAGCGCTTTCGGCTATACTTTTAGCCATTATCACAGATGCCAAGGAGTTTCTCATACCAAAATAGATTCCCAAACGCTTGAATCTTTCTCTCTGTATCTACCAATATATATATATATATATATATATATATATATATATATATATATATATATATATATATATACGAGGCTGATCAGAAAGTATCGGGACTGTTGCGGAAATTCAACTGATTGCTTGCTATCTCAATAAAGGAGTTCCAATGTAATCATCAATGGAAACAATGCTGTATAAAGTGTGGGACTTCGGAAGGAGACTACTTCGAAGGAGATTAAATTAATATTATGCGTTATAGTTTTTCTTTTCACAGCACCCTTTTTGGTCAGACCTCGTATGCACACACACACACACACACACACACACATATATATATATAGTTGGAATGATGTCAGCTTCTGACACTGGGTTTCACGCTTTCTGTGAACGTCAGACAAGCAAGGATTTGTCTGACGATCGCAGAGAGCGTGAAACCCTCGGTCACAAACACATCAATCCAACTAAATATGTTGACTCTATCAGTGATATTAAGAGCTTTCCAATAAGTACCGCGCATATATATATATAAATAACATTGCAAGAATTGCATGTCTATATATATATTTATATTTATATACATTCACTTTTTACACACACACACACACACACACACACACACACACACACACACACACATATATATATATATATATATATATATATATAGTATAACAAAAAAACATAGCTTAGCCAAAATCTTTCAGAATCTTTATTTTGGGGCTTAAATGGAATATTTGTACAAATACAAGAAAAATATAATAGAAAAATAAACAAAAGTACCTAAACAGTCTTGTTAAACGAACATGTATTAAAAAGTGGTTTCTGCCTAAATAAAAATAAAATATATATATATATATATATATATATATATATATATATATATGTGTGTGTGTGTGTGTGTGTGTGTGTGTGTGTGTGTTTATGTCTGTGTGTGTAGATAGATAAATATGTGTGCGTGCGTGTGTTGAAATGTTATATACAAGATGGGGCTTAAATATTCTTGGAGAGATATACTTTTCAAAATCTGACCAAGTGTCAAGATTTTTTTCTGGGGTTGGCGTGTTTTTCATCGGGCCGATAACTTTACAGCACCTCTTGTATATATATATATATATATATATATATATATATATATATATATATATGTGTGTGTGTGTGTGTGTGTGTGTGTGCATGCATGCCTGAGTGTGCGCGCTCTCCTGTGTACATATGCGTGTGTACGTGTCTCCGTGTTCATGTTGGCATGTGTGTTGTCTGGTTTGGACTTTTCATCCTATGCCTCATTTAATACTAGCGTAACCGTAGGCATGTAAAACTCGTTCTTATAAACGTTCGTAATTGGTTTCGGGTTAAACTATTCTATCATTTCATTATTTGACTAAGTTTCTACGCCCAGTCTTTATTGTTAATATGATATATTACATTACGTAATATAGATACAAACACACATATGCAGAGACAAACTCACGTGGACCAACACAGACACACATATATAGAGTGACACGCAGTATACTGTACCTATATATGTAATTAGTTTGCTCCTGTCTGCAAAATAGGGCTATCGCGGATTTTACACCCGGGTGTCGAAACAAGAGTATATGGCAAGGTTAAATTATTTAATTTTATTTACATTTTTTCAAAGTATTTGGAGAAAGATGAGGTTAAACAACATAAATTTGGAACATTATTTACATTATTCGGACTATTGTCCTCATCTTTGTCGCCATATTTATCACAACGTTTTGGCCGTTGTACGCTCCGGCCTTCTTCAGGTGGTTGGAATTTCGAACTGAATTTGTAATAGATTTGGAAACAGATCAGAAACCTTTCAATTTTATGCCCCTGGTCCTTATACTTGCGCTGCGAATGTGACTGATATTGGTTTCACTTATGTCAAAAATCTTTTTCATCATTATTCGCAAATTGATATATATATATATTTAATCGTTTCACCGCCCAAGCAAGACGGCCATGCCACTAGTACGCAGAGGGTTACAGGGAATGAATGAAGTGAAAGAGAAGACTGAGAATAGGGAGGATTGAGGAAAGAACAAAAATGGACAGGGTTCAAGAAAATGTCTATTAACCTTGCATTTAATGTTCTGAAGATTGTAGTTATAAAGGAAACAAGGAAATGGAAAGGATTTCCACAGATTGGAAGTGCAAGAAAAAACAGTTGGAGTAGAAGTGGTGGTTGCATGTAGCCATTTCAACAGTAAACGGTTGGACATAGTTGCCAGTTTAGTAGCTAGCTTAAATTCAGGTAATAGGGGCGCCAGGAAAAAAAGCTCATCAGAGCAGTTGCCATGAAAATATTTGTAGAAAAGACAGAGGGAAGCGATGTTACGTTGGTGAGAAAGTTACTGAAGTCGAGATGCCAAGTCAGGATGGATTACATTACAGATACGTTCTGCATTTTGTCAAGAATCTCGAGATGTACAGCAGGAGCACCAGATATGGCAATCGTATTCATTGCACAAAAACAATGGTAGATTTGTGAATGTGCAAAATTTTCTGGCATAAACCCCGCCACACACACACACAAACACATATTCAGTTAGACGTCAACTCTTATGCTACAAAGACAAATTGAAAGACAACTTGAAACGTCTCAGCTTTGATCTGAAAACCTGGGAAGCTCAAGCATCAAATCGAAAGGAGTGAAGTAAAATATATTTAATTGTTTTGAAGGGTTTTGAAGACAGTAGTCTGAAGCAGCGTGATCGGTTTCGTCAAGCTCTGAAGCAGAGACGCCATCAAAATCCTGCTTTAACAAATTTCATCTGTCAGTGTGGATTTGGCGCCCACAGTAAGGTATCGCACTTAAGAAAGCACAAATGAAATATGTCTTTCCCTTACCTGGTTTTCTCCACAATAGCCACTGCTAGCACGCATAAATGTAAAACGAAAGGCAACATCCACTGGTGACTCTCATTTATCGTTCACGATACGGGAGTCCACCATACACACACACACACACACACACACATATAGACACATACACACACACACATATATATATATATATATATATATATATATATATATATATATATATATATATATATATATATATATATATATATATATATATATATATATATATATATATATATATATATATATATATATATATATATATATACAAAGAGAGAGACATATATATAAAGAGAGAGATAGATTTAGAAAACACACACACAGGCACACACAGATATACATATTTATATATATATATATATATATATATATATATATATATATATATATATATATATATATATATAGGTATGATAGAAAGTATAGATATACGCACATATACTTGCACTCAGATATATATTTTTTTTCTCAGATGTTATAAAAAACAAGGCACAATGTTAAACAACAGATCTATTAAACATATTAGTGATTATGCATAATATCCGACGTCGGTATCACGACTCGGAGTTTCATGCAAACGTGCAATCTTCAGGTGCGAAATACATGTTGACCGTTAGAGGGCTATGAAATTCGCATTCTCGTGGTGATGTAGACACAATTTATACTTTTTTTTTCATAATATATATATATATATATATATATGTATATATATACATATATATATATATATATATATATATATATATATATATATATATATATACCGCATATTTCTTTTTCTGCGTATAAGACGAACTTTAAATCCCAAAATTAACCTTAAAAATTAGAGGTCGTCTTATAATACAATTATAAAAAAAGTGATGTTTGTCGATAGGCTCGGCTTCGGTGAAATAGCCAATGACATACATGAAAAGATTCATATTATCAAATAAGCTGATAATAATATTAATAAAACCATTTCTACCTTATATATTGCTGGCATATCTTCATGATAAATTGCCTATTCGAAGAATAATTCTATATCAATGAAATCAACTTGTATCCATTCAAGCCCACCTGAGAAAATGTAAACATCGAGTTATGATTCCGTTCCTTTTATTTTTCGCTAAATTTTCAATAATGCATAAAATACTGAATAAAAAAATGTTGAAAGTGGAATGTTCTATTATAAAACATTATCGGACTATTATTAGCAGTATTTTGTGATTGTCGATGAAGTAAAAATAAATGGCCATTAGTACACCAGGACATTTGTAACTGTTTAGACATAGGTAAAGAAGAAGAAGAAGAAGAAGAAGAAGAAGAAGAAGAATCAGCATTCGCAAGACATCACGTGATTAAACGTAAACAAAATAATGGTTTCCCTTATAGGGGATCTGTGTAGGAAAAACATGATATAGAATCGGTTTTGTTATTTCGTTTATTTTGAATTTTGAATAACATCAATTTATATCATCAATAAGAAGTCGTCTTATATTACAGACATAGGATAAATTCATGAGAATTTGCTATATTTATTACCTCGTCTTATCTAAAGGTCGCCTTATACGCAGGGATATATATAGATATATTTGAAGTAATAGAAGTATGTCAGATTAAAACATATAATCTATATAATCCAGCACAATGTAATGAACCAACAGGCAGATCAAGTAACTGATTAGATATAATCTTGCCACATCAAGTAAAAAACGTGAGAGCGAGAAGGCGCCATGTGTTACTCTCCTACAGGTTGACATCACTGATGCTGATGAAAGGCCAAAAAGGTTCTCTAAGACGATTAAAGGAGAGAAGTTTCCTTTTTTTTAGTGGCGTTAAAACTGACAAGCCATTTCTTGCCCCAGTTAACAACAGATTGATGGTCATTTTCGAGATCAGCTATTAATTTTCCCTTATCGAACCTATCAGACAGGAGAAAACTGTTGTGCCATTAATATAGGTACCGAGTCGAGAACAGATCACATCGGGAAGGTCAATGATGAAAATTATGATCAAAATAGGCGCAAGGCTAACGTACGCATAAATACTATCAAACTGAATCTGCTGACTGACATTGTCATTTACAGAGTCTCAAGGAATTCGCAGTTCAACAATCAAAACAAAATACGACTGAGTCAATGGAGACATCTCTTAACAGCAAGAAACAGAAAATAACTTAAACAAAGAGAAACAACTCGAGTGTACTCTCTGGGGGATGATGCGAACATACAGTGGGCTATAAGTTTTTAGCCAGCCCTTAATTACAGCAATTTTAGCTAGTGTAATAACGTATTTTCTTTTTTTAGACAAGATTGTGTTAGTATCAAGCAACTCTAATCTATGAACGATAGAATAAAAGTTCGCAGAAGTAAGAAAATTGGTGAATTTCAGCGAGGGCAAATAATCGAATGGCACCTGTGTGGCAAGATAAATAGAGAAATTGCTAGGTCTTTCCAGGTTAATCATCAAACGGTTAATAATATTGTCAAGAAATTTAACGAACAAGGCCATTGTCGTGTGGAACAACGTCCAGGAAGACCAATCATCGTCTGAGTGAACGAAAAGGGCGCTGAAGAGGGAAGTCATCAGAAACCGTCATCAGAGCGTCAAAGATGTCGCCAACAATATGGAAATGTCGGCATATGCGACGAGAAAGACTCTGAAAGAGCTAGGATATCTAAGAAGAGTTGCAAGAAAGAAGCCCTTGATTTCAGATGTTAATAGGAACAGGTGTATGGATGGGCAAGAGAATACGAGAGCAAAGATTATGAATTTTGGTAGTCTGTAATTTGGTCAAATGAAAGTAAATTCTGCCAGTATTCGAATTCGAGATAGGTTTATGTTTGGAGAAATTAGAATGAGACATGGAACACTGAATATCTGCAGGCAACTATGAAACATAGAGGGATTTGAGTAATGGTGTGGGGCGCTGTCTGGTTTGTATGGAAATCAGAGCTGATTCTTGTTGATGAGTGGTTTAATGGTCCAAAATACTATCAAATATTAAAGAAAGGACAACTCCCACTATTTGAAACCAATCAGATTGACAAGAATGTCTACCTTTACCAAGAAGATGGAGCACCATATCATGTGAGTAAAGTAGCAAATGCCTGGAAAGAATCACAAGGAATCAAGTCACTGCCATGTGTAGCCTAAAGTCCTGATATGAATCCAATAGATCACGTTTGGAAGCACCTTCACCGAAGACTTCGAGAGCGTGCAACCAAAATCACATCAGTGGCAACCCTTAAAGAAACATTGCTAAAGGAGTGGCAAAATATGGCTCAGACGATTGTTGATAACTTGATCAAATCCATGAAAAATCGAATACAAGCACTGAAACTAGCAAATGGAGGACCTACTCTAAACTAGTCCCAAATACTGTTTATGTTGAATAGGGATTACGTAGTTAAATTTTGAAATTGGATGCTTATTATTTTTATCTTGGCTAAAAACTTTTCTTTTTTCCACTGTAGAGGATCAGGCTAATGGATTCCTAATCTGAGTGAAAGAATGAATAAGCTTATCATCGCTGATGATCTCTCAGAACTTACAGAGGAAATAATTGCCGAATGAATCAATGGCCAAAAATATGGACATGAAGGAACGCAACGACATTCCTAAAATTTACAATAATCTCAAAAAAAAATAAAAAAAAATGAGAAAATAATTTGATATGGCTATGAATAACAATATGTGCTAAAAGGAAAATCTTCGCCAAAAAATCCCAGCCTGACTATTATGAAGCAAAACAATGTTCTCTGATGTGATGTCGAAATACTAAAAAAAAAAAAACTTGTGAGTAATGATCACAACACAGAAAAGATAAGAAATAAATTGCAAACACCGAATTTCTGAAACGACTGAGAAAAGAAAAGAAAAAGTACAAACCTAAACTGTCTATAAACGCCGCTTTAAAAAGCGATCAAGATTGTTAAAGATAAACGCATGTACATAAATAACATTAAGAATTTCTAGCAACAAATCGGAGAAGAAGGTTGAAGAAGGTCCCACTGAGCAGGAAATACGTTATGTATTTTTTTACAATTTCACCTCCAAGCAAAGCAATAAAGACGCAGTGGAGGGTAACTGAGTGTGAGAGAATATGAGAAAAAAAGCAGAGAGAACACTAAAAGAACGGGAATGAGGAAGGCAGAAGATAAACATTGATATTGCATTTTAATTTTTGAAGTTCAAAATTGACAGAGAAACAAGAATCCGGAAATATAGATCCACAAGCGAGATGTGCGAGAGAAGGAACTACTAGCATAGAACTTGTAGTTTCATCCAGACATTTCAACAATAAAATGATATGACCTTGCCATTTATCTAGTGCTACGTTTAAATTCATAAAGTCTAGGTACCATAGAGGAAAGTTCATCAGAAAAATTACCATGAAAGTTTTTATAGAAAAGGTACAGGGAAGTTATGTTATGTGCATGTTTTTGAATATTTTACGGAATAAAATTTTATGCAGACGAAATAACATGACTGTGATAACCCATAGATAAGCAGGCACAGGGAAAGCATTGGATATATAGAACAGCAAAAGAATGGTAGAAATATTAGTGTAGAAGACGTCACACATGTATTGAAAATCTCCATTAGGTGAGAAACACCTGGAAATGATAAGATGCCAGACTTTTGATTTAATGCGCTCACTAGCTCTCATAAGAGACTAACAATTGGTTTTCAACTTAACAGACACCAGAATGGCTGGTAAATGGTATCACATTCTTACTTCCCCAAAATGATGAAACTAAAATCTGTAAAAACTAAAGATCTATAATCTATCTTGGGACAATGCACACATTTCATCGTTATCAGTAGCATTTTCCCTGGAGAATAAAAAGGCTATAAATGGTGGTCATATGGATACAAGGATCAATTCCTAATTAAAAACAAATGTTTCTTGAGGATTTTTATAACAGACACAAAATCCTGTCACTATCTTGGATAGATTACAAAAAGGCATTCGACAGTCTTTCCCATAGCCCCTACCTACCTATCTACCTAACTAACTACCTACCTACCTAAATCTCATGCCATGAAGGCGTCTTCGGGCTGCAAATGGCGGGTCGAACTCGTAGATGACTCTGGTGGGATGGTCATTAGATCATTAGGTCGTCGTACGACGTGACCGCGTCGGAAGCGAGAGATGGTGCGGAAATGTTTGTCTGGTCGGTCCTCAGGGGGAGATCCTCTTGGACACAAGATCAGACCAGTGTACCTGCTCGATGACACTCGATGGAGGTGGTATAGGCGGGGCGCCTCATAGATTAACTCTTCGCTATGGTACCTAGGCATATTTTTAAAAAAATTTAAACTCAGTACTAGACTGGCGTCAATATCTCATCAACTTACAGTTGTGTATGCCAGATGTAACCGTAAATTCTATGCCAACAGTTTCTTTTCTCGCACTTCTCACTTGTGGAACTCCCTTCCGGCTGTATACTTTCCAGCCAACTTTAATCTTGAAAAAATTACATGTAGTGTCAATCGCTATCTACTGTCCTCTTGATTACTTTTTTTGTTCTTGCTCATTAATTATCTTTCTGTTTCTAATTCTTCCAGACCCAGTAACCCCTTGTGTTTTAGTGGCTTTACTATCTTGCGTTGAGTGAACTCAATTAGAAAATGCATCTAAACAAAACAGAACGTGAAGAATGCACTGAAAATGATAAAGTAAAACAAATAAAAAATATAGCAAGACAATCCGGTTTTTAAAAAAAGTAGGGAGAAATGGAAGATAAACTTCAGTAATTACCCTATCAGAACCAGCGATCCTGATGTAGACTAAAATTTTACTCATCAATGGCTGGCTAATCTCAAATCAGAAACTGTAGGATTCATAAGTGAATGTCCTAAAACTTCACAGCAGCCTATCCTGCTGCTTATATGGAGAACAGACGGAAAAAAAATTGAGCACATAATATCTGGGCGTGGCTGACGATATTGAGTCACTCCCCCACGAGGGTGTCATGTGGCACAAGGCCTTTTTAACGTGGGCATTCCGAGCCCGTGGGCTCGGCCAAAAATATGCCCATTGAACCCGTATATACAGGTCCAGGGCCGGTTTACCTCCCCGAAGGAGACTCCGCCCTTCGGCGTAGCCCCCTTCGGGTTCCTCCCGTCCGTAGGAAGAGAGTTCAACCGAGCAGTCGGTTCAAAAGTGAACGACTGACTGATATGGAGAACAACCGGAAAAAAATTGAGCACATAATATCTGGGTGTGGCTGACTGGCGCCAACAGTGAACTTGCAATGACATGATAGGGCTTGTCAGTACATATATTGCTCAATATGTCACGTATTTAACATCGACCGCCATAAGTTGTACAGAATTATGAGTTGACCATACTCTAGAAATTCAGACTGAAAGGGAAATCCAGATAAGTTGACCAGACAAAATAGTGGAAAATCATGGTGAAAACAGCTCTCTTCAGATAGATATTGCAACCCCCGCCGACAAAAATACGTCTTTGAAAACGTTTGAGAAACTAAGTAAAGACAAGGAACTCAAGATAGAAAGCAGGAGAATGTCAGAGAAACCAATTGGCATGAATAGAATGTTGCATTTTAAACCAACATTACCTGTTGTTATTGGGGCTCAGGGAATGATATCAAAAGGAGCAAGTAATTATGAGAATCGCCCTAAAATAGCCCTAAACCAGTGTTTCTCAACCTTTTTAAGCAATCTAGGAGCAAATGAAAAATATCACGGCGCAATTAGCAAAATTTTTAAACGTTATACATTTAAACATTATGAAATAAAACCATACATTTTTTTTTAAAAAAAGAAGGACACACAAATAGGAACTTACTTTATTTCAATGTTTCTCTTCAACTATCTGTGCAGCTTATTTAGTGTGAAACCTTTGCCTGGTGTTATTCGCAATTTCTTCAATCTTTGGTCGAATGTGCGATAAGCAGACCGTCATTTTTTCTTAAGTTGAACATAGTCTTTCTCCTTAGTTATTTTGTTTTGAGAAGCTTAATTCACATGAATAAGAAGTAAAAAAAATGCAATAAGGCCGATAAAGCCTTTTTAGCCAATGTGGGGTATTCCTTTTGTATTGAAATCCAAAATGTATCAATGTGTACCGTCGAATGCTTTATTGTGAACCCTCGATCACTAGAAATGGTGGCTAATTCTTCAAATGTTAGAAGGAACATCTATGAAGGGATTTCGAATCAAATCATACGTGGTCAATGACGGAAAATAATACTCATTTTCTGTCGAGCGCTTTCAGTTACTACTTTAACACACACACACACATATATATATATATATATATGCATGCCGTGGCAATATTTTGCGGCACGCTTAACACTGCCCTAAAAAAATGTGAATTGCAAAAAAAAATATGCTCGTAGATATTTCTAGTACCTTGCGTAAATGTAACTCGTATATACGACTCATCGCTAAGAATACAGGTAAAAATGATCAGCACCATTTACCGCTCCAGCAAGTACCTGACTTCTCATGCTATCTTTATAGCGATTTTCCAAGCGTAAAGTATGGGGCACCCAGTGAGGATCGAACTCACTATTCAGTCGTAATTGTCCTAGCGAGACAATCTTGCTAACCATTACACCGCCCCGAGGTGCCCTCTCATGCTATCTTTATATGTGTCACATCAGGCCGAAAATGGAGTACGATTGTCATATTTTGACGGACGCTGCCCAGTCCTCACTTTTCAGTCTTAAAGCATTTCCGAATTATTTTCCACCCTCCAACTTCTCTCTCGCAGTTCTAACCTTCACAGCTTGGACCATATACATATGTTTGTTCCCTCTGATTGCATGGCATATATGACGCGTTCCGTGGAGTAGGGCCTTATTCAACATTTGATAATTTGGCGGCAACACCCGCTTAAAGTGTTTGGGCAGTTTTGATCAACATTTCTTTTCATGGTTAGCCGTTAAGAACTGTAAATGTAAGACTGCCTTACACTTAATTAAAATAATAACAATATTTATTAAGAATTTATTACAGGTAATATCAAGATTTTGTTTATCATTTTAGAAGTTGGGTTCTGCTCATAATATAAATACAATGCCAAATAGATCCCCGACTTCTTAAAGATATATCAGTAATTTGTTTTTATTTACAAATCGTCATCTTCTGTTTCCTTGAAACCTGTTCTTTTACTGTTCTCTGTTTTTTTCGATCAATAAGCCTTGATTTTTTTTAATGTCAAGTTTTAAACTGTGCTTACACCATTAATAACGACGTGCTACTGATGTTTTCTGTTTCCCAAATCATAGTGGTAAACAGTTATCAATGATATAAGCACAGTTTCAAAATTAACGTTTGTAAATAAAAACAAACTCTTTAAGAATAAATAGATCGATTTGGTACAGTATTTATATTATGAAGAGGGTCCGCTTCTAAAGTGATATACATCAATACTTTTCAATTTTGACAAATGTCGTAGGTGCAGGAAGGTCTACTGAATGCTAATCTACAAAAAAATGTCTCCTGCTATTTATTACGGGTAGACCAGGCTATTCAAGCAGTGGCCAAATTTGAAATCCTACACAATTGTGCATTATGCCTGACTAAAGCAAACTAAGTAATTATATATCCATTTATATTTTTTCTGTTGGATTTCTTTGAATTTATTGGCTAACCAATACTCTCAAGACATTATCTCATTTTGCAGTTCCTGTTTCTCAAAAAACGACCGGAAATGTAGTCTTTCACGCAAATGTTTTTATTTCCCTGTTGATGTCATTCAATTTTCCTGCTTGGCAACATGGTGTTGTCATTGTGTTTCATTTTATTTATATATTTGTTACTGCTTGTTCTATGTTGTGGATTTTTCAGTGAACAGAATGTGCTCGATCGGTATAATACGCCGACAAAAGCCGTTCGTTAATCGCATTATATGAGAAGAATGACCCGGCTTTAAATATAATTTCCATATCTCTTTAAACGAATCTTCTTTTTTTAGAAAGAAAGAAAGAAAATGGAAAACAAAAATCCAATAAACGAATGTAAACTAAAAGGGGAAAAATATTACCTATGCAAACGTAGGACGAGGAATGAATGAATGAATGTTTTAAAAATCAGAAAAATAGTAAGTACAGTTTCTAACTTGGAATTTGTAAATAAATGACGTAATTACAGTTTCCAACTTTGATTTTGTAAATAAATAATGTGTAATGACAAAAATACGCAAGTGTTGGCTTTACGAAAGCTTTATTCAACTGAGAATACAAGGTTCGCTTATAGTGTCCTTTTACATTCTCATTAAACATAAATAGCACTCTGAAAGAGGAGAGTAACGAAACAAGGGGAGACCACTCTTGATTATTCATAACATGTTGTAAGCAGTTTTAAACTTGGGACTTGTAAAAAAAAAAGACTATGTTCAGATAACTGTAAAAATTCAGGGATTGATTTTACACTTTATTTATACACTTTATTTTTTTATTATTTATAATCAGAACAGCATTTTAAATTGATAAAAAATACAATATTTCCGATTCTGAAAAATGATGTGGCTTGAGAAAGATTTAATGAATGCTAATCTACAAAGAATTATTTCCTGAAAGAATTTTGGCTATTTTTTATGAATTCAACAGCTATTCAAGCAGTGGCCAAATTTGAAATCCTACATAATTGTGCATTGTGCCTGACTAAAGCAAACTAAGTAATTATATATCCATTTATTTTTTTTCCGTTGGATTTCTTTGAATTTATTTGCTAGCCAATACTGTCGAGACATTATCTCATTTTGCAGTTCCTGTTTCTCAAAAAACGACCGGAAATGTAGTCTTTCACGCAAATGTTTTTATTTTCCTGTTGATGTCATTCGATTTTCCTGTTTCATGGTGTTGTCGTTATGTTTCATTTTATTTATGTATTTGTTACTGCTTGTTCTCTATTGTGGATTTTTCAGAGAACAGAATGTTCTCGATCGGTATAAGGCGCCCACAAATATCGTTCGCTAATCGCATTATCTGAGAAGAAGGATCCAGCGTCAAATATAATTTCCATATTTCTTTTAACGAAACGTCTTTTTTTTAAAAATCAGCAAAATATATGCAGATATCAATGATGGAAGTACAGTTTTAAACTTAGATTTGCAAATAAGGAGACTACAGTTAGGCAACTGTAAAAATTCAGGGAGTGATTTTACACTTTGTTTATACTATGATAAAGAACACCATCCAAATCGATAAAAATTCAATATTTTCCGTTCTAACAAATGTGCCTCCCGGAAGATCTAGTGAATGTTAATCTACAAAAATTATTTAAGCAAAAATATTTTTCCTATTTTTACGAACGGACCAGTTAATTTACGTAGTGCCTGAATTTATTTCTTTTATTCACATTACGGATATTTATTTATTGTTTCATCTCACTTCACTTAAATGTTCAGAAATGTCCGTTACGCCCGTTCATTTCATCCTACATTGCCTGTCAGAATATTCTGGAGAAAAAAAAGGAATTCTCAAAACCAAGCCCTTGATATACAAATTAAAAAGGACAATAGAAATTTGTGATGTATCAAATTCTTAACCTAATATCCGTCCCATTTATTCTTCCTGCCTTTAACGTTTTACAAGTGCAAAAAAAAAAGCGGTTTTGTTAGACCCACTACTCATATAATAATCGTTTGTTCTTATTGGTGTCCACTTGGATTTTCCACATTTCTTCAATTGACCTTCCTGTAAGTCGAGTTATGGACGAATTCTCAAGTACAGACATAAAACAAAAGTCAGTAAATTTATTTAATAGTTTAGAGCTATGATATATCATTTAAAAATACACGATTCTTAAATTTGAATGATTTGTATTTTTACGGCTTATCAACCTTTTACAGGTTATTTAAAGCCAGAAAATACTTTTTGAATGTAAGAATTTTTTTGAGATACTAATGATTTATCGATACAATTCCTACTAATTAACCCATATCTGGGGGGAAGAGGTATATCGATACCTTTCCCAATGGTGTCTGTGCGTCAGTCAGTTTTATGCCATACGTGTTACACGCTTAGGCGATCATGTATCTTTCGATACATGACTGACGAGGCAGATTTTTTTCATGCGGTAGGTTGCCATTTCATTCTGCGGTAGACCAGTTGCCATTCAAGAACACGTTCTGTCTTGCTATTTACCCATAGATGAGGGGAGCTGAAGAGGATTCATACCTTTCGCAAGGGTATTAGCACGTAAGTGAATGTAATGGATTCGAACGGAATTCGAACTCGGCTCTCCGATTCCTCAATCTGAACCGCTATCCATTACGTGTCTGTGCGTAAATGAATATAATAAACCAGTTGGAACTGGAACTCGCCTCTCTGATTAACAATTCCGAGTTATTCTCCATTACACCACCTGCACATCCTTACAAGACTTGGTATTCCCAAGCGTTTACCCATGTAGGTACTGACCAGGCGCGACGTTGCTTAACTCCGCTGATCTTACAGGAACCGGTGTTTTAACGTGATTCGGTCGTAAACAAGGGAGCAATAAAGAAAGAAAGAAAGAAAGAAAGAAAGAAAGAAAGAAAGAAAGAAAGAAAAGAGGAAGAGAGCAAGGAGGAAGGGAATGTCCAAGACAGGCTGTAGATAGAAAGACGAAGGCTTAAAATAGTCATATAGGAATTTAGTAAACGTTTCTCTGTCTGACACAAGGACACGTGTGCAGGGATCAAACCCACTAGTTAATTACTACTCTACAGGGAAGTGCTTTTTAGACGATGTATATCAGTGTATGACCGCGGCTCGCATGTATGTAACAGTGAGTACATGTGTCAATGTCTGTATGCATGTACTTACGTGAGAGAGAGAGAGAGAGAGAGAAAGAAAGAGAAAGAGCAAGAGAGAGAAAGAAAGAATTAAATTGTTATGGGAAAGGAAAAGGATGATTAAAGATAATATTGGTAATAGTAAAGAGAGAGAGAGAGAGAGAGAGAGAGAACACTACGAGCAAGAAGAGAGGGAAAAGTTAAAGAAATCCTATGTAAGGAAACAATGAAAAAATAGTGACACAGTAAAAACATCAACTGAGAAAATGACAATTATTTTAAAGAAGGAAAGAGAGAGAAGAAAAGTAGAAAGATTGAACTGATAAAAAGATAGCAAAAAAAAAAATAATAATGTTATTATAAGTTACTAATGACTATCTTGTTTTTTAGTCAAGAACAATATTAAACCATTCTCAACAAATAACCAATCGCTATCGTCAGCGTCATCATGGATAACGAGAGACGTGAAGGGATTGTGTCGGAGAAAGTAATGAAAAACCGTTGAAGGAGTCGATGGGGAGATATGCGACTCGGGCGTCTCTAACGACAATAATAACCAAACTGACACCACTTAGTAAACATGACACAGAGAGAAAATACGCAGGCGCACTCTCATACGCTTTGGAGCATGCACTCAAGAAGCGCCAAAGTGACACACTAAAGAGACGCACATGAACATTAAAGACAAGTTTATATTTGTGTCTTTAGAACTTTTCCGTTCCCTGCCAGTCAGCTTTTGATGGATTTTTCTTTCTTTCTTTTTGTCTTTCATTCTTCTTTCTTTCTTTCTTTCTTTCTTTCTTTTTGTCTTTCATTCTTCTTTCTTTCTTTCTTTCTTTCTTTTTGTCTTTCATTCTTCTTTCTTTCTTTCTTTCTTTCTTTTTGTCTTTCATTCTTCTTTCTTTCTTTCTTTTTGTCTTTCATTCTTCTTTCTTTCTTTCTTTCTTTTTGTCTATCATTCTTCTTTCTTTCTTTTTGTCTTTCATTCTTCTTTCTTTCTTTCTTTGTTTTTGTCTTTCATTCTTCTTTCTTTCTTTCTTTCTTTCTTTTTGTCTTTCATTCTTCTTTCTTTCTTTCTTTCTTTTTGTATTTCATTCTTCTTTCTTTCTTTCTTTCTTTGTTTTTGTCTTTCATTCTTCTTTCTTTCTTTCTTTTTGTCTTTCATTCTTCTTTCTTTCTTTTTGTCTTTCATTCTTCTTTCTTTCTTTCTTTATTTCTTTCTTTGTTTTTGTCTTTCATTCTTCTTTCTTTCTTTCTTTCTTTTTGTATTTCATTCTTCTTTCTTTCTTTCTTTGTTTTTGTCTTTCATTCTTCTTTCTTTCTTTCTTTCTTTCTTTTTGTCTTTCATTCTTCTTTCTTTCTTTTTTTCTTTCTTTTTGTCTTTCATTCTTCTTTCTTTCTTTCTTTCTTTGTTTTTGTCTTTCATTCTTCTTTCTTTCTTTCTTTCTTTATTTTTGTCTTTCATTCTTCTTTCTTTCTTTTTGTCTTTCATTCTTCTTTCTTTCTTTCTTTCTTTCTTTGTTTTTGTCTTTCATTCTTCTTTCTTTCTTTCTTTCTTTTTGTATTTCATTCTTCTTTCTTTCTTTCTTTGTTTTTGTCTTTCATTCTTCTTTCTTTATTTTTGTCTTTCATTCTTCTTTCTTTCTCTGTTTTCTTTCTTTTGATAATTTTAAAGCTCTCCTATTTTTCCGATTTTTCATTTAATTATTTATTTATTTATATATATTCCAATGTTTACTTCTTGTTCTTTCTTTCTTTCTTTCTTTCTTTCTTTCTTTCTTTCTTTCTTTCTTTCTTTCTTTCCCAATGTTTATTTTTTGCCTCTTTTTTTATTTCTTTTAAATTCATTCAAATTTCTCTCCAGTTCTTCCTTTTTTAAAAATGCATTTAAATTTTTCCCTGGATAAATTTTTCCTTTATAAATTATTTTCCCATCCGATGTTTTCTTTTTCTTTCTTGTATATCATTTTAATCTTTTTCTTCCTTTTACTTTTTTTAGCCAACTCGTCTCCAACCATCATATCATCCATTCCTTAATTTCCATTCATTATTCTTATGAGTTTATTCCTCTTACTTTATTTCGCATTCCTTTATTCTCAATCCTTTATTCATATTCCTTAAATTTAATTCTATTATTCCGATTCCTTAACATCCTGTCTATTATTCCTAGTCTTTAATTCACATTCTTTAATTCTTTCCAAAATATATTCCTTTTTTTATTTGCCTCTCTTTTCGTCGTTTTTTATTTGTAATTTTCCTTTCTTCATTTATTTCATTCATTGTCTATTCTTTCTTTCTATCTCCATTATTTTCTCTTTTAACCCAAGTCTCTTTTCATGTTTCATTCTTTCGCCGAGCTTCTCATTCTTTCAAATTCTTCCTTTTTCTTTGTTTACGCCTTTCAATTTTATTCCTTTATTTTATCATTTCATTTTCTCTGTTCTTTTTCCATTCCCTTTTATTTCCCTGGAAAATTTGTTATCTCTTACGTTTCTATTATTTCTTAATCCATTCAACTCGGAATAATTGAGAGAGAAAAAAAGCGCCAAAAGTTTCAAGGTAGACAAAATGTTTCCTTCAGGTTGGACATCAAATTGAAGTCGCTATTTTTTACATAATTCGTCAAAAGCTGAATAAGTATGTCACTGAATTTCTCTTAATTTTGCTTGTCTTCATTATCTAATTTATTATCAGAGTTTTTCTGCGTGGATTGGAAATTAGACCCTTTTACGTTTCCTATTTTATCTTTGATAATATCTGCTAAAAGTTACATTCGTTTCAAATATTCATTGAATTCGAACAAAAGCAAGGAGAAATAAATTTGACTAACAGTCATTGCTGGAGTTTGAACAAATATAAATGGCGACAGTCCTGGCAAATCATCGAAAAAAGAACTGAAGATTCGATTTCGAATTTTAGCCCTATATATTGATGATCTATCAACGATCGTCCCGTTCCCCCCCACCACCACCAAAAAAAACAGGACCAAGATCCAAGTTTTATTCCCTGGACAGTCATTCGTATCAATGTTATTGATCTTATGGCAGTCGAGAAAATATCTGAAAACGATGTTACATTTTCAATTTTATAATTTAACACACACACACACACACACATATATATATATATATATATATATATATATATATATATATATATATATATATATATATATATATATATATTATACATAAGTAAGCCCGAACTAAAATTCATGATTACTTATGGATAATATACCCAGCAGTTATATCCTTCCAGTCGTGAAATTTTTCCGCTATCTTCGTAACCGTCTAGTCTAGCAATATCTTACGTATTGAATTTTCTGGGCATATTATATTATTTATCTCCTTAAAAAAGTCCGTACTGTTTTCCACAAGACAATAAAATTACATATGGTCCTATCTCAAGTAGAGAACATTCAAAGCAGAGATATAGTTTTCTTTTTTATATATAAAATACACACACACACACACACACACACATATATATATATATATATATATATATATATATATATTATGAAAGGCATACGTAGGCAAACAAACTTTCTTTTATATATATATATATATATATATATATATATATATATATATATATATATATATATATATATATTCAGAGAGAGAGAGAGAGACAGTTAATACAAGTAAAATGTTTATCACTTAACTGATTGAAGTTACCTTCACCATCCCGAATCCAGAGCTTCGTAGATGCACCTGTCTATCCACTCGTCAGAGGTTATCAGCAATTGACTGCTAATACTTCTCGACTTTGATATTTTTTTTTATATACACTTGGTACAAGTTTTTGGAGTTTTTTTAATACTGTATGTGTGCATATGTGCGTTCGTGCGTGTGAGCACCCGCGCGGATGTACGTGCGTGTAGAAAGTTGTAATTATTTATCCTTTTTCATCATTTGTTTTTCATCGGACGTTAATGACCTCAGTGTGAAAATTGCCAGTTCTTTGGTCGTGGCACCTGATAATTATATTTTTTATTCGCTCTTCCTCAATCTTTGCCTTCAAGCGGGTGAATCTCTCACTCTGGTCAGATGACGACAAATATAGGTGTATGGGGAGTGCATGGCTGCAAACTCTTTTTCATCTTAATCAGATCAGTGTGTTACGTAAAAACAATGCCAGAAAATAAGATGAAGAATATTAAATGATAATAATGATAGCAATAATAATAATAATAATATTATAAATAACTAAGATAATAATAATAATAAGGATGATGACAAAAATGAAAACAAGCAAGGAAATATCTGTCATTATTGGATAATAAGATGGTTATAATAACAATAATGACTATAACAATATATTATATACATATATACACACACACACACACACACACATATATATATGCGTTTATGTATTATACGTATATATATATAAGTCATTAATGCATATATTGTATACATACATATATACACATGTATATACATATATATACACACACAGATATGTGCGTGTATGTGTATACATATATATATATATGTGTGTGTATATATATATATATATAGAAATATATACCCGAATGTAATGAGAACGAAAATAATATAAATTCTAACGTTCACAGCATTCATTCAAAAGAAATATATATATATATATATATATATATATATATATATATATAATAAATATGATAAGCAAATATGAATGGATATAAATCCGACAGAATGAAGAAAATATCTGGAAAAACAAAACAAAAATCCTTAAAATGCGATTATGTTGTTTTAACATGAATGAAATGTCGACGTTTGACGTTTCGGTTTAATAACCTTCTTCAGGACAATATTCATTAAAAATACAATTAACATAATCAGTATAACACGACGAAAACGATGGACACAAAAACAAGTCTTTCCATCGGAATCAAATTTATAAAATTTTTAAGAATACGTTGTGAAAGCGTCGCCCATTTGACGACAACGTGACCACGCTCAAACGGAAAGCTGATCATTTAAAATTTTCATTTATCTGTTTTGGATAAGACTTGTTTTTATGTCCATCGTTTTCGATCAAGATTTTTAGGATAGATTCGTATCAATAGAATATGTATTCTTTGGTTTAGATTGGTTTGGTTTATTTTGTTTTGCGGCATATCAACCTCAATGGATTATTTGATGCCGACATTTTTTTTTTTATTGCTTGTAATATTTTGTTTTGTGAAAAATCTGTTTTTGGTAATATTTTTCCTTTAAAATTCTATTGCTGGTAAAATTTTTTTTTACAAAATGTATTGCTGGTAATAGTTAACTATTTTCCCATAGCTGGGACCCTAACAGGTGCTACCACCCCGGGTCAGGATGGACCTGGGAACACTAGCATTTAAGAGGTGTTTCCACTCTCCTCAAAACCTCCTGATCAGAGGCCATACTGCTGGATGTAGTTTATTGTCTTACCCAAGACACGGATGTAGTTTAACGTCTTACCCATCTAGATACTGAGCAGACTCGACTTTGGATAACTTCGGTGATCGTACGGGAACCAGTGTTTCAGCGTGATTTGGCCGTATGATACAGGATGATTCTACGTTGTTTTATATCAGTATATCAGGCCAAGGCAGTTTATGTCTCTAAGTATGAATTGGGATAGTCTAAAATATATTCCCAATATCAGAATATAGCCTCTCCTTTTTCCATGTAATAAGGTATACACTGCGTGCCAAATTATTATCGAGATAACTTTTTTTCTAATATTTCAAAAACCTTCCAATCAATTCACACAAAATTTTTTCACAATGTTGGCAACACTGACCTGCGCAATCACGGAAATTTTCGTACTGATCTACGCAATTTAAACAAACTGGTGCCATATTTGTTCTCAGCACGGTGATTTGAGCCTGCCAAATTATTAGAAAAGTGTAAGAATTTAATGAAAAGATGGGCCGTAAAAGCAGTTTAAGTGATGCTGAAAAGAAAACTATCACCTCAGAACTCTCAAAAGTTAAATCTACCCTATAAATTTCTTAAATGATAGGGAGGTGTCATCTAACAGTAAAAAAGTTCACCGCCGACCTTACACAAGTACGCAAAAGGGCAGATAAAGGCAAGCCGAGGGTTATTTCACGTCGTCTCATGTCACGACTTAAACGAGAGGCTACGAAGAACCCTGGGCTTACCAGTCAAGAGCTTTTCAATCGCATTGGGGATCCTACTGTGTCTAAAAGTACTCGGTGTTGGTATCTGAGGGAAATAGCAACAACAGTCAAACCTGTATCGAAGCCTCCGTTGACGAGAAATCACATTCAAAATTGATTGAAATGGGCCGAGGACAATATGAAGATTGACTTTTCTAAAGTTTTGTTCACAGACGAAACTCGAGCAGCACTTGGTGGGCCAGATAGATAGTGCAAAGGCTGGGTAATGAACGGATAGAATCGCCATCAGCGTTTGAGACGCCAAGAAGGCGGTGGAGGCATAATGATCTGGGGTGGTATCATTGGAAAAACATTAGTGGGCCCATGGAGAGTACCAGATTGCGTCAAAATGACTGCTGATGCATTCATAGCGTTTATAAAGGAGCATCTTGAACCGTGAATGAAAAGGTAAAGAGTTGCCTTCAGAAGGGCCATTGTTTTTATGCAAGATAATGCTCCCTCACATGCTGCTCACAAGACTACTGAACATTTGAAACAATTAGGCTTCGATGGACCTCGAAAAATGAAGTGGCGAGCAAATTCTCCGGATTTGAACCCAATCACCTTTGGAGCCTCATGAAGCGAAGACTGCACGCCAACGGACGACAATTCAGGAGCAACGCTGAGTTGTGGGAAGCAATTCTTGACATATCTCGCGGCATTACAGCAGATGACATCCTACAATTAACAAATTCTATGGATCGTCGACTTCCTCAAGTAATTTCAAAATAGGGAAAGCACATTCCCTATTAATTTGTTTAAAACTGTGCCTTTGTTTGTATCTGTTATTATTTGTTTGGTTATCTTATTTATTAGCTTCTTTTGTTCATAAGCATTCATGTGCAACATTAATAAACGTTTCGTTTGCTCAATTCTGGGAATTTTACTAAACCTTTCTAATAATTTGGCACGCTCAAATCACCGTGCTGACAACAAATATGGCGCCAGTTTGTTTAAATTGCGTAGATCAGTACGAAAATTTCAGAGATTGCGCAGGTCAGTGTTGCCAACATTGTGTGAAAACTTTGTGTGAATTGATTGGACGGTTTTTGAAATATTAGAAAAAAGGTTTTCTCGATAATAATTTGGCACGCAGTGTATATTCATGTATACATAGATGATAATCAGAGATGCTATGTATTATGTTGCGATACGAGTCCGCAGAGATTTCTTGTGCAAATTCTAGAGGCTTGAGTTTTATTCTAGATTCATTGGTTGACACTTTAATAAGCCTAACTTCTTGATTGCTTATTGATTTTGTACAAGATTAGACTCTTTGTAGAAGCGTGCATGCCTGTCGACTGAATGGTTGAATGGGTGCATATAAGCCCTAATTAGCAGTTTGCAGATTGGGGCCATTATATAACAAGCTAATTAAGAAATCCCAGCTGTTATTTATTATTCCACCGTACGTCAATTCGACTCAAATTCTAACTCGACTCTCCGATTCCTAAATGCGAGCAAAAGGAATCGGAGAGCCGAGTTCGAATTTCAATCGAGTTCATTTCATTCCCTTTCGTTTCTAATACACTTTGGAGATTTTTGAATCCATCTCCATTCACCGCAGCTATGGGTAAATAGCAAAATAAACGGGATCTTATAGACTTGTTTGGCGACTAGTCTAGGAAAAGGAAAAACTCTGAAATCAAAACCAGCCAGGTAAGCGTTGGACATCGTCAGGCTATCTTGCCCAGGAAATACCACTGCTACTGAGGTTACAGTACACATGGTACCCCTACGACCCTAATAGTTTACGGGACTCGTGATCGTGAATTAAGAAAAAATAAATGCTTATACTAATAGCAAAAATAGAGTTTAAAGGTGTCTAAGGAGGTAGAGATTAGACTTGGTTATTTCATACCCCGAGGCATAAAATTGGCTACCCCAGTCATACACCGGGGTTTCTTCTGAATTAGGCTAAACTATATCAGGGTATATGTTGACATCGCCATTATCCGGGCTGCTATACCGTATAAAGTTAAGCCGTTATGTAAATATTGATATTAACATACACTCATGTCTCTTTGCAGAACGCTAATTAGTAACCGAATGTCAAAGACCATGCCTCGCGAGTTCAATTATCATTGACTTCTGGCTTATGAGCAAATTTGTATCAAATATATAGATGGAAACTAGGGTTTTGTGGCAATCATTGGTTTTGTTTTAAATTTAAAAAAAGAAAAGAAAACATACGATTTTTCTAAAAATAAAACATCTTAAAAGCTCCAAATCCCTCCAGAATTCTTCTGTTTGTGAATCTAAAGCATTTTGAAATGTTTTAAGGCTTCCGGGTAATACATCTTGACCAATGGCATCTTTTAGAAAGAGCTCATTTTGGCGGAATCGGCTCGAGTGATGTCATGTTGCTGAAGATTTTCTTTTAACGTTCGAGTCTTCAGCAACAGCTGTTCTCATCTTTGGTGAATGTCTTTCACGCCTCGCTTGTCACACCTGTCGAAGATGAAAAGGTTATTTGGCAAAATCCAGGAATACGTTAAACGCCCATCAAAGAACATTGGCACACAAATAGAATGAGATCGCAAGACCGATACATTGAAACAATGTATTGCTCTCGATCTCACTTTCTTTCTTTCTTTCTTTCTTTCTTTCTTTCTTTCTTTCTTTCTATCTTTCTTTCTTTCTTTTTTAAATTTCTTTCTTTCTTCATTTTTTTTTCATTTTTCTTCTTTATTTTTCTTTATCTTCTTTTTTAAACTTTTCATTGTTTTTCTTTCTTGTGTTTAGTCATTCCCTCTTTTCATGATTTTCAATTTATTCATTCTAATTCATTCATTCATTCGATGAATTAATCCTTAATTTTATCTTTCTTCTTTTATTTCTTCACGCAGCCTTTCATTACCAACAATTTAAAAATGTGTTTTTTCCTTCATTATTTTTGTCCTTTTCTCATTTACCTTCCTCTTTCCTTCTTTTTATCAATCCCTGCTTTTTAATATCACGACTTCATTTCTCTTTATAAATATGGAACCAAAAATCTGCTACCAAGTGGCTTCGCTAATAGTAGGTATAAGAACATATTTGAACAAGTTCTCAACTGTATATAAAGTATTGTTCAAACATGTTTAGCAGCAGTTCGCTGTGTGACGGTATTTAGTAATATCACTCGTTAATGCATTACTACAACAATGTTACGTATTAATAATAATAAAATTGCCGCACAACGTTTTTATATATACGTTTATTTATTTATATATAAATAAATGCAGCATCTTTTGGTTGATTATTGATTATTTTCATCATTTCAGAGTTTCTTATAAGTTCCAAAAATAGCCCGGCAAATGACCCTCTCTCGTGAACAACAACGCCCTTTGTTGCCATATGATTACAAGTCCGGCCTAAAAGATGGCCAATTGCAACGTCGTATCAATGAAGCATTT
Organism: Acanthosepion pharaonis; assembly: GCA_903632075.3. Classification (NCBI taxonomy): domain Eukaryota; kingdom Metazoa; phylum Mollusca; class Cephalopoda; order Sepiida; family Sepiidae; genus Acanthosepion; species Acanthosepion pharaonis. The sequence continues at coordinate 2,387,443 of CAHIKZ030005407.1, read as the reverse complement.
AACGAAGACACAGTTCGATTTCCAACATCAGCCAAGAAGTGGTCGACTCTCACGCATTAACAATGAGCATTCGTACGCCTGTGTCAAAGCCGGTCCACACTAGACAGCACGCGAACTGGCTGAGAAGTTTGGCATCAGCCACACAATAATTTTGCTTCCCTTCGAGGGAATGGGCAAAATTCATCAAATTAGATGTATGGGGTCCCACGTAAACTGACTGACTTCGACTCAGGAATGCTACATAGCGCCTACACCATAGCACTGTCCATTTTGGTTGGATGAACAAAATTGTTACTGCAGGTGAAAAATGGTGTCTGTACTTGAAAGTGATGCGCAAAAGAATGTGAACAAACAAAGGCGGAATTATACAACTTCAAAAGAATCTTGTGGTTTGCGTCTGGCGGGATGTGAAGGGCGTGATTCACTAGATATGCTGGAACGCAATCAGTCCATCAACGCTCAACTCTACTGTCAACAACTGCAACGTGTGACTTACGTAATTACACAAAAAAAAAAAACGTCCAGAATTGACTGATGTCATATTCCTTCGTGATCACGCCCAGCCAAACGTTGCAAAGCTCGCCCAGGAAAATTTTCTGTAGCTGTGTTGGGTTGCTCTCCCTCACCCACCGTACTCACCCGAAATAGTGCCAACAGGCTACCATCTATTCTGTGCAATGCAAAACTTCTTGAATCGCAAAACGTTTTCAGCTGATGATGAACTTAAGAAATATAGTTAGTAACTTCTTTGACAGCAAACTGACTGGATTTTACTACAAGAGTATATATGACCTACCCTATCGGTGGAAGCAGTTGATCGAATATAACGGTGATTATACTGATGATTGACATAAGCCGCTTACTGTATTGCATCATGTACATTATGGTTGATAAAAAATTGTGCGGGAACTTTTGTTTCCAACGTTCGTTCACATCATTTTTTAAACTAGAAGGTGTATAACCTTCGAATTTCAAACATCGAAAAGGAAATTCACAGCAATGAAACCTTGAGAGCACTCACTACATCGGCATAATTAGACCGAAAAAAGGATTTTTTTTTTTTGCATTACGATTTCGCATCACAGACGGTGAGAATTATCCGTTGTTGCAGGCAATCCGTACAAGCCCGTTTTGGCACCACCAGACATTTGGTCATTTCTGAAAACGAAAGCGGTGTTAAAGGTTATAATTATCCATTCACTGCCGAAATCGAAATTGTTGCGAGCAACTGGATTAAAAGCAATCCGGCTATTTTCTTCATGGACGGAATAAATAAAAATGTGGATAAAACGTTTTGGAAAACGTGTAGCCAATATATAAATGTTGAAAAATTTCAGTTTTATTGTTCTATTTGCTCTAAAATCTGGTTTATAAAACTGGATACCTTAATTATCAATCAACTACCATGTCTTAACGAGTCGTCTTCTTTTTCATCTTGTGCTGAGGAATAATCATCGAAAAATCATTTGTTTCAACCATTGCTTTACAGCTGAAGCAAAAGCCCTTTGTCATTCCAGGAATCCAGCCGTCTTTCTCTCTCTCTCTCTCTCTCTCTCTCTGTCTCTGTCTCTCTTTCTCTGTCTCTGTCTCTCTCTCTCTTTCTCTCTGTCTCTCTGTCTCTCTGTCTCTCTCTCTCTCTCTCTGTGACTGCATGACATGGGCGATCAGGTCTCTGTACAACTTTCTTTTGTTGTTTTCATCTATACTTCCTTATTTTCTCAAACTTGTCAAATAAGTTTTCTGCTGCTTTTCTTTGTTTCTCTTGTCTTCAGTACGCTCTGTGAGTGTGAAATTCTTGTAGCCTTCTTTATCAAAATATGCCACCACGCCAGATTTTCATAATCTCTTTCTGATTTTTAGCAACAGTTCATTTGCGATTAATATTCTCTTTAAATCTACCTCAATTGTCGCGCGGTTTTTTTCCATGACATACACAACATTCGTTGGTATCTACCATGTTTCAGTTCTTTTCTACTTTTGTGACGAAATTATTCAGCATTCAGGATCATGCACAAGATTAGGATATTACATAGCAGTCCAGCACGCTTTTCGTCGTTCTAAGTTTATTTTTTGATTTTTTAATACTTTTCCCAGATAATTATCTTTCAGTATTCCTATGTAACCAAGATTTATTTAGTATTTTCCCTCTATTCAGAAAAACATGTCTCCGATGAATTAAAAATATGTAATAACTTTATAACTTTTAAATCTTTAGCATTAAATGCGCACTGTCCCAGTTTAAATCACCAAGTTGGTGACACTTTTGAATATTAATTTCTTCTGATAAAAAGGAATTTTGTTTTGAAACTAACGTATCATGTTATTTGTTTACAGCCAGGTACTAAGTAAATTCAAAATGTTTATAGGTTATTGCTATTAAAATCATCTTTAAGTTGTTTACGAAAATAAAATTTTCCTTTATTTGGGAAAAGACAGAATTTCGAGGGAAACTGAATGCCAGTAAATATCAAATTTTCTTGCCGATTTTTTAATTTTTTTTTTTTCATTTTATAATGCTTTTCTTTTTGTTTTCCCTAAATGTACCACAAACGAAATACTCCACACAAAAATCAACAGGGTGGGCTGGGTGTCTGCTTCCCTTCGAGTAAAGACGATACGTCTGTCACTCGACATATTTGTGGAATGGTTGACTGCAAATTGAGCGACAGGGCACTAACTGGAACTTGGGTAAATCTTCCACGCCCTATTCTCACTACATTTCGTGCATGCATGGATTTGCAAAACCGGCAATTATTTCATACACCGTAGGGTCAAATATTGCATTGCTCTTCCGAGACAGAAAAGAAAAATGTTTCTTTGATTTCTGACATTTCTGGTCATATACAGTATTAATTCAGTGCGTCAAGATTTGACTGAACCAATCTTCTCCATAATTACGTAATACTGCCTAAAGTTCTCCAAAATGTATTGACTTTGCAGTGACCACTTACCCTACTACCCCTTGATCTCTATCTATATAAGGCAGGATGTGTGTGCGTGTGTGTAACGAATGCACGGCCGCAATTTTCGACGGATTTGCACCAAAATTTACATGCACATGCTCCAAGTTAGCGGAAAGGCCAATACCGACTTTGCATTTCCCAACTCTCATCGATAGTGGAAATAATCGATTTTTTCATGCTTCTACGGCACTTTTCATCTAGTTTGCGGCCATTTTCTACTGGCCAGAGTGAGAGCCTATAGCTGGCTGCCACGAATAGGCAGGACGATTCTATTGGCCAGCGTGAGAGCCAACAGCTGACTGACACGAGTGTTAACAAGCTTGCTAGCATGCAAAAAAAAATCGATAGTTGCATTCGTCACAAGTGGGAAAAATTTAAATCTGCATGGCACTTTACTCCAATTGGCTCATTCGCTTGCTTAAACTCAACGTTGATTCTGATTCCGCAGAACTGGGTTGGGTGTGAAAAAGTATTTGTTATTAACATTCTTTTTTCATTCGGTTTTTCCAGTTACGAGTCCTTTTTTAAAGCTGATCGTTTTGTGTTCATTTTGTTTAGTTCTTTTTTCGTAACAGATTTAATGTTTAGTATAGAGCTTAGAAAAAAATCGCAGTGTGAGATAGGCAAGAAGTAAGGCATGTAGCAACATCAGCACGGCAAAGGGCACTCCTTTAAAGGCAAGGAAGGACAAAAATATTTTAAGTCAAGTGATAGCGATTGCTGTATGATTCGTACGAATTTTGAATCAAACAACGCCGTGCCATGCTTCTAGTCTATTAATAGTTACCAACTTAAACTTTACTTAACGCCTTCAATATTTTTATTTGAGAAATGTTGTTACGCGGGCTGGGTACTTCGAAGTGGTGCAATGGTTACCAAGCATGTCTTGTTCGATCAATTACGACCGAGCAGTGAGTTCGATTCTCACTGGGTACCCCAAACTTTCTGTCTTGTGTCACTTCTAAACTACGTTTAGAAAATCGTTTTCGGGCACTTCGACATGGGTCAATGCTTAGCAACCTTGTCTCGATAGATCAGTTATGACTGAGTAGTGTGTTCGATCCTTAGTGGGTGCTCCTTCTTTCAACCTTGCTCCACATGTAATCTACGCTTAGGAAATCACCACATATATTATTAATTCAAACTGCGATCACTTACCTTACTATCCCCTGATCTATTAATAGTTGTTAACAACTTAAACTTTATTTAATGGTTTCAATATTTTTACTTGAGAATGTTGTCTCTCTGACTGGGCAATTCAATGTCGTGCAATGGTTTGCAAACTTGTCTTCTTCGATCAATTACGATTGAGTATTGATTTTGGTTCTCTATACATTCAATGTTATGCTTCATCTAAGATATATTTAGTAAATCGCTATTCTCCCGAGAAAATGTTCAAATTTCGCTTCAATTCTTTTCTTTGCTGATGGAATGAACGTATATCCTATTTGGTACTAATAAAGTTATTAGAATATCTTTAACAACCAAAAACTTTATATTATTTTCAACAATCGCAGACTTGAAAAATATAAGGCAGAGTCTAGCAGAAAAGAAAATATTCATAATTCGATTTTCGTGAATGTTCCTTGTTTGAATTTTGTTAGACAAAACTTTTTAGTCATTGTAGTTGATTCGAATACCGGCGAGAAAATCCACCTGACCTAGGGTATGCTTAGAAAATTCTCAAGTTTGAGCCTTCATGCATAAAATATAACTTTAATGAGTTCATTTTCAGCTATTTTTCGTAAGTTGAGTGGTGGGTAACATTAAGCTGTCGGGGAGGGATTCAATTTTAAGTTCTTTTTTGTGGGGAGGGTATCGTGAGATGATATTATATACGCTTTGGAAAATTAAAAAATTTTAATTTCTGTTAAGAATTAGGTAGTCATTCCTCTATAAAGAATTCTGTTTTTATACGCCGTAGGAACAAATTCACATTTCAAAATAAAAAAAAACAGGGATTTATTGCAAAACTAAATATATTTAAAAATTTGAAAATGGTGGAATTTTACTTTATATTAAATTAGCCAAAAATAATCCGAAATTCAATTCATACTTAAAATATAATTCATTTTTGGACTAATCGGGGTTTTGTTAAGCTAATTAAAAAAAACAAAAATAAATGTAGTCCAAACGAATCATATACGATAATTTTCAAGTTGTTGAAAACGAAAAATGATAATGACTGTTATAAATAATCAAGAGTGGTCTCCCCTTGTTTTACTATCCCCTATGAGAGAGCTATTTCTGTTTATCGGGACTATAGAAGGACACTATACGCGAACCTTGTATTCACACTTGAATAAAGCTTTCTTAAACCTTACACCTGCGTACTTTTGTCTTTACAGTGACATTACTCAAACATCTATTTTTGGAAAGATTAACAGCCTGAATGGATCAATTGGTTTCTCCTTTCGAATAAAATAAAAGCAACAAAAACAGAGGAATTTCCGCAAGTCTTTTTATGATTAGATCTTTTCATATCTAGCCAGCCAATATATATATATATATATATATATATATATATATATATATAACATTATATATATATATATTTATATATTAAGAAAATATTAGGGACAAAACTTATGACAAAGTGTAAAAATTTTTTCGTCACGCGTTTCGTCCTTGAGAACTTCATTGGACTAAATTTGTTATGTTGGTACGACTACACATGCGCACAAATGAGGGATGCTGGAAGTTTTAAAAGAATTCACTTTCTCATACATTTATCCCCAATATATATATATATATATATATATATATAAGAGTTTAGATCAATTATGAATCGGAATCCGAATGATGAGGAAAAAATGAAGATAAAGCTATAATAAAAATGAAAACATATTAGACCCATAAACGTTTCCTATTTTTTCTATATCTTATTACGATATTGAGTCTCCCTCTCACTGGGGCAACATGTGACACAAGATCGGTTGTTTATTGTGGGTATTTCCGAGCCCGTGGGCTCGGCCCAAAAATATGCCTGTTTGAACCCGTATAAACGGGTTCAGGGTCGGTTTTACCTCCCCGAAGGAGACTCCGCCCTTCGGCGTAGCCTCCTTCGGGTTCCTCTCCGTCCGGAGACAGAGAGTTGTTCCGTACAGTCAGTCGAGAAAGCGGCTGACTCATCTATATATCTTATCTTATCTTGTTCTATATCTTATTACACACACACACACACACACACATATATATATATATATATATATATATATATATATATATATATATATATATATGCATAATATAAAAGGACACTGAGGTCAACTGCGAGTGGTGCCCGTTTGTTTCATGTTTGAATGCAATCAAGTTTGACGTTTGACTGTCGACAATATTTACATACGCTTTACTCCTGATATATAGAGCAGATTTACCCATAAATATAGCATACCTTAAAATTATATTTTTATTATTCATATACCGGGCGTAACAGCTTGAGATAATTGTCGGTCCCACAAACTATTTAATATCTAAAAATCACACTAAACTAATTGAGCTTCTTTTTTCCAGGTTTTCACATACGACGTTTCTCCATCTTGACACAGTTTGTCATAAGGATCACTGAAAAACTCTTTGAGCTATTCAGCTAAAAAGAAAACAGGTTAAAATCGTTTGGTGTTAGCCCCACCATGTCTTCTCAAGTGAGCAATGGTGAGAGGAAAAAGATCATTCAGAGCTTCAGCAATGTTACCAACATGCATACTGTGGCTTCCATCTTCAATGTCCATTCAAGAACCATCAAGAGAATGGTGAATAAAGTTAAAAATGAGAAAACAGTAGAGAGGAAAACTGGATCAAGAGCGATCATCATTTCAACTTAGAGCTAAATACATTCTTATTGTTCAAAGTAAAGACCACGAGTGTTATAAAAACCTCGGAGAATTCTAGTAAGATATTTTTTATTCATTTCTAAGATACAACAGTTCAAAAGTTACTCTAACAATTTTGCTGTTGCACGATTTGGACACTTTGCTGTTACACACACACACACGCACACACACATACACACATATTTATATATATATATATATATATATTCATGTTTCGTTGAAAAACAACAAAATGATTTTTTTGTTTAAAATTATTTTTCCTTTGTTCAGCACTAAAAAGTCTCAATCCAAATCTTCTTTTATATAGGGAAGAGATTATAGTTGTTCCAACGAGAGAAAAATGTATATTTTTAAAAAAGGTGAGAAACCGTAAACATTTTTAATTGTTCTTATTTGTAATGTGTATTTAAAAAAAAAATATATTATACTATATTTCTCATAACTTGCAACATAGGTTTCGGGTCTGGCGACCTTCTTCAGGCAAAGAGTGGATATTTCCACATATTATTAAAAGGAATGAATTTTCTTTATGTTTTTCGATGTTAAACATTATCTTTTTGTGTATGGTAGTTACACAAATGTTTTTCTCGGATTGGTGGCGAGAAAGTTCTTCTGCTTGAAGGCTAATAAAACAATTAAGATTAGTCTAAGAAAGGGTGAGGGAAAATATCTGTCTTCTTATCATTTAATGACACGTATATGTTCTTAAATCTATTTTCATTTTTGTGTATTGTGTGTGCGTTTTTGCTAGTATGTGTATGTACATGTATATTCCCTCTCCATACATACATACATACAGTTTTATTATAAGGAAGTATATATATATATATATATATATATATATATATATATATATATATATATATATATATATATATATATATATATGTATGTATATATATATATAGATAGATAGATATAGATATAGATAAATAGATAGATAAATAGATAGATACCCCACAAAAATATATATATATATACAAACATACTCTTCCTATGTTGTGTAGGATTCTGTGTATGTGGTTGTGAGTAGTCTGTTTGTTTTTGCTATATATATATATATATATATATATATATATATATATATATTCGTACTCCACAAATACTCCCGTGTGAGTGTGTGCGTATGCATGTGAGTGGTTCGACCACTGTATGTGTACATTATGAATGCATGTTGTGTGCTTTTGTGTGGGGGGTTATGATCTATTTAGTGCTTATGAAGTTTTTTTACAAACTCTCTTTTTTTACTATAAACTTACTGTTCTTTCTTTTTTTTATTATAATATATATATATATATATATATATATATAATAAATCTAGAAGAAAACCTTATATATATATATATATATATATATATATATATATATATATATATATATATATATATATATATATATATATTTCATTAAAGACGACTGACAAGGTACTGCGATTAAGCTTTTTATTTAATTTTTTTTTTTTGTGTTCCTACAAGTGTTTTCTTAATTTTTTCCTCTGTTCATTCAAGTGTTTTCTTTTCTGACCACAAAGTGTGTAAAAACTCTCCAAAATTTCTGCATGTCCGAGCGCTTTCGTTTATATTTTTTAGCCATTATAAAGGATGATTTTATCTTTACTTTTTTACATAAAACGGAATAAATCAGCACCAGTCAAGCGAGAACGTTATAAGATTTTAACACGACGTCGAACCGAGTCTAAAAGACATGCGAGCGATTTGTATAGGATGTTCGATCTTTCATCATCGTATTCTCGTCCTGGAAAATGGTGAATTGCTAAATAACTGCAAGAATTAGTAAGTGAACCAACGTTCTTAGCAGCAGATCTAACAATTGATTTTATATATAATCCCCCCATTTTATATCAACAGAAAACGTGAAACAAAGAAGGCGCAATGAGGTGCTCCCCTGGAAGTTAGCATTACCCGCACTGATAAAGGGCAAAAACTCTCCTTTATGGTGATTAAAGTATGACAGTTACGTTGTGGAAGCGTTAAAATTTTCTTGCTCCAGTTAACAACTGTTCATTTTCCAGAGCAACTCCCAGTTTTACTTAGTCAGGCATATCAGACTAGTTGTGCCATGAGTATAAATACCTAGTTGGTAAATGATGAGATTGGAAAGGTCCTTGATGAAGACAATAATTAACGTAGGTTCAAGGATAGATCCTAGCGAGACCCTCTCATTAATGTGAAATGATCTAGAAACGTTGCCATTTAACACATCCTTCAAGACAGGATTTGTTAAAAACGATTGTATTAAAACTAGAAACACCATAGCCTTTGAACTTAATAAATAATAAAACACGTAATAAATAAAATAATAATAAATAAGTTAAAGTAATAAAATAATAATAAAAAATAAATAAACAAGTTATAAATAAACTAATGATACGTAAATAATTAATAAGCAATGATAATGTTTAAGATCTTTCAGTCATTAAAATGTTTTCTTGTGCGTGCGTCTACGTGTGCGCACAATTCGAAACTTCTGAATATTTTTTATTAATTGGTATGTCCATTTTATAATATATTCGATTGTGATTCGCCACAATTACCTTTTCTTTATTGTCATTGAATTGTCATGACTTCTTGGGAAAGATAGTGAAATTGTTTCCTCTTGACTCCTCTGCGATTTTGAATTTACAGTTTACTTTCTCCTAGATTGGTTATCACGCAGTGTAAGACAGGCCCCGTTTGCCCTGTTATTTAGCCCAAAGCTTAAAATAAAAGAAATTGATTTTTGCCTTCCCCAAGTGCATTAGTGCGAAAGCTAACACAACAGACTAGGCTGGAAATTGAACCAGGCTCGGCGAATCAAAATTCCCCACAGACATCCATTGTGCTACCTGCAAATAATAATTTTTTAATGTCATATTCCTTCTGGACATAGGTGATCGTGACTCTCCAAGATTTCTTTTTTGTTTGTTATCTGTGAATTGCCAAGTCTGCCTGGGAAAGTTAGTGGTGTAGTTTCTAGTTGTTTTCTTTAAAGTTTGAAATTGAGAGTTTTCCTTCTTTTAGACTCGTTTTCCCAGTTCAATCAGTATAATAATAATAATAATAATAATAATAATAATAATAACAAATCTCAAAAAAATGTGGCATATGGGAACATCAACAATCCCTGTTATAGTTGGAGCCCTAGGACTGGTTGGAAAAGATTGCAGCAGACTAATTGAAGGTATTCCTGGAAGTTCATGCCTCAAAGAGATACAAAAAATTGTTCTGACAAGTACAGCCCACACTTTACGAAGGGCTTTATCTATGTAGTTTATTTATTTATTTATTTATTTATTTATTTTTGTCAGTGGAAAGTGTCATGATGCCATTTCTAACCTTAGGTCCCTAGGCGGGACCCGGAAAGAAATGTGTAAACGCCAGAAATAAAAGGAAATCAAAATAATAATACTAATAATAATAGTTAAGAGAAGAGCGCGATTTAAGAAAAGATAAAGAAAAGAAAAAACACAGTGTTTGACAATGTTAAACAATATTTCAACAGAATGTCTGTTTTATTCAAGTTATATTTAAACAATTTTTTCAAGTATAAAATATATAAATCTATAAAAAAATTATAAGATTTTGTACAAACGTTGCTTGTTTAATATTTATTACTGATACAGTAATTGTGGCACAAGGCCAAAAAAAAAAAAATTGAAATGCAATGAAAAATGGCTGTACTGGTAATGAACGCGTCAAAACGAATGAAACGTCGCCCGCGTGAAGGCATGCGATTTGAACGTACTTAATAGGAAGGTGATCTTGTTCATCTTGAAATTTTCCGTTAGACGATTAGCTACTAAGAGGAATTAATCAAACAGCTTAGTATAAATTTTATGAAACTCTCCTGTTATTCCGTTAAATAACAATAATAATCATGATAATAATAATAATACAACCATAAACCAACTGGCTGAAGGGTATGTAACTATCCACACATACTGTTTTGATGTTGTAGGGAAGTGCTGTGTTGAGAACAGATCTCCAGTGGACATACGAATAATTTTCTACGCATCAGCTTTGATCAGTTTTCACATCGAATTTGCAAAAGCTCCAAAAATCGCTGTCATCATTGTCGATTTTATTTTCTTTCTTCTGTACGGAGAGAACGATATCAGGATAAATATTGAATACTCGTCAAGAACCGTGCCCCCACCCAAACTGAGTTACTTAAAATGGTGTCTTGTTCTTCTTAAATTATATGAAGAGCATCAGAGTTGAAAATGAACAACGTTGCGCTTCTGTGATTTCGCTTCGAGCTCATGATGCAGAAAAAAACAAACCAGGATGTCGGAAACTTGTAATGGCCATTCCACTTCTTGTATTTCCCAACTAAAATAACATTGATGTTTTTACACATGCAACTTGAATGTGTACACCCATCCGACACAACACACGCGCATACACATTTATACTGTAAACATGTTCCTAACGATCTCTCCGAAACATGTATACCAATAGACATGTATGTACACATAAATACAATACTGTACATAATGAGGTCAACAGGGATCCAAAAACAGACCGAGACAAGGGATATCATGGAAGTGATTCAGCGACAAATTGTGGCGCATGGCAAGAAAGAAACAACAGATGGAGCAAAAGAATGGAATTGTGTTTATTGGTCACAATTCAACAAACTCCATAAACGCATTAAAAGAAAACCAGGCATAATGGTGGGTTTGATTTCAAAGTTTTTCTTCTCCATGACTGGTTGCTGCAAAAAGCAATAGAGAACTATGTCTGCCCTGCTATTCAATCTATATCTGGAGGAAGATGTACTGATTCCCATTCTAAAGGGATTAATACAAAATTAATGAAAATTCTACTCTCAACACTGACAAACATTGTGGTTTTCGCACATTCATTTATATATATATATATATATACATATATATATATATAGGAAAGTCAACATTGTATGATATAAAATCTTACAAAGAAACCATTCTACAGAGTTCACACTCTCACAATGAACAAGGAAATAAAAAACATGATTGTGATGACACCTGGACTGAAATTGAAAAAGTTATTGAAAAGGTTGTCAGTTTTATGGAAAGAAAGCCAACATTCAGCTATGAAAATTGCAATAACGCACTCAAAGTTAAAAAAAATGTCTTTCCTTTTTAAAAAATATATCAAGAACAAAAGCAAAACGAAATGCAGAAAAAGTTTAGAATGACATTAGAAGAGAAAGAATCATCATGCAACAGCCATTAAAACGTCCACGTTATATTATTTATTTTGCATACATGGCATACTTAATTTAATTAATTTTCTTTAGCATTACATAATTTATTTCTTTTTTTTTTAAATTAATCCGTTATATTTGACTGGCTTATTTTGTTTACTACAAAACATTGAAAATAAATGTTAAACCTGATTTCAATTCTTTTATCTTAATCAAAATATAAGCCGTCATGTCCGGACTTTGTAAACAATACCTCATACTTCTTAGTCCAGTTGTCTGGGATTGTACTATATATATATATATATATATATATATATATATATATATATATATATATATATATATATAAGAGTAGAGCAATCGTTTTTTATTGCAATTTTTACATACGACAAAAACAACTTACTCTCTACAAAGATGCATACATGTTTCCATGCGGCTGCATCTAGACTGGTGAGAACCCAAAATGGTTATGAACAATTCTATTTACAAGCAAGCCGCATATGGAAGAAAAAACATAGGGAGAGACACCTTAAGAGGAAACGGAGAAATGTAAAGAAAAAAGAATGAAAGGAAAGAGGGTGATAGAGTAAGAAAATATTATTTGTTGATAGCAGTTTGGTCGGTGAAGGAATATTGAGGTGTTAAGACAAGGGCCTGATCCTAAAAGTTTAAAACAAAGTGGAAGTGTCCGCTACAGCCTTTGATACCGTGCCATGGTCAGAAATCTAATCAAAGTACTCTAAAACTCCCAAGGAAAAGAAGAGAAGGAAAGGTGGAAATAGAAAAAGAAAAGAAAAAATGATGAAGGAAAAAGGAGAAATAAGTATAGGCGAAGGCCATAGTAGTAATTAAAGACGCTTTTTTTTTTTTACCGATCACGGGTCGGGGATCTTAAAACAAAACCAGAGCTGAATTACGCAGATTTAGCCTGAAGTTTCTGTTATTTGTTCTGGAATAAACGCAGTATGTAAATTAATAAATGGTCATTTAAGTGGATTTTTTTTTTTTTTTGGTATGTTAAATAAATAAGTTATTTTACAATAAATTTTAGTTCAGAGTTTGAGATATAAGTAAAAAGACATATAAAGCATGGAATGTTAATATAATTTTTTTTTTATAAACAAATTTTGATCTATTACCGAACTTTATAACCTGTAGAATAAGTATAGATATAAATCAATTTATCCGATACTGTTGTTAGTATTATATATGTGCAGAAACAATTTAGAATTATAATCTAAGATAGATCAGTAGAAAAGTATATAAGATGGTTGAAAATATATAAAGGAGGTGAGCAAGTTGTTTTTGTCCGTATGTAAAATTATATATATATATATATATATATATATATATATAATCAGTTATAATATATATATAATCAGTTAATTTATAATATATATATATATATATATATATATAAATTAACTGATTTAAAATGTTTTTTCGCTACACAGTAATAACCATGTTTCAAAAATTGAAGATAAAAGCTTCAAATTTAATTTTGTAATTAAATTAAAAACATTAGTTACATTTCATCCTCTTGTCTGAATGATTGGATCTCCCTGTATACTTGGAAACAGTGAATTATGATTTTTCTATGCCTTTAAACACAGCAAATTTAAAAAAATAAGTTACTCCAAGATTCTCTTAAGAATGAAATGGAACTAATGTTTTTAATTTAATTACAATTAGCTTCCATTTTTGAAACATGGTTATTACTGTGTAGCGAAAAAAACACATTTAAAATCAGTTAATTTATAATATTAATGCTCTGTAAATTTATATTGAGCACTATTTTGTAAAAATAAAAATATCAATAAGAACACCGGATTATATATCTTACTGTTCTTTCTTTATATATATATATATATATATATATATATATATATATATATATATATATATATATATATATATATATATATATATATATATATATATATATATATATATATAGGAGAGAGAAAAGCAAGGGACAAGGGGAGGACAAGAGAGGGAGAAGAATGCTAACAACACGTCAGGCTATATAACGTGTTCCCATTAGGGTTACAGGTTCGATTCCTGTCGTAGAATGCATATTTTATATGAAATTCTTCAAACATTCAGTCCGGTAAATGTAATTAATACCGTTTAACTAAAACACAGACCATTCACTTAAATTATATATATAAAAATAACGACTAAACAGAAAATATATTAAATAATTGTCGGACTTAATCCATTTCGTAATATGTTGTCGTTGGTAACGTTAAGATATGTTTCGTGAGGAGAAATGATCGATCGAGAAAAATCGTCGACGGTTTGTGTTTATAAACAGTAATTTGGACTTTGCGAAGCAGAGGCTTGTCTGTGGCTGACTGGCAACAGTACGTCAGGCTATATGGCGGTTCTCATAAGGGTTACATGTACGATTCCTGTCGTAGGACGCATTTTCTACGAAATTTCTCTAACATTCAGGCCGGTAAATGTAATTAATTCTATGCTAATAGTTTCTTTTCTCGCATTTCTCTATTGCGGAACTCTCCTCTGACTCCATGCTTTCCAGCCAAATTTAGACTTCAAAAACTTAAATGCAATGTCAATCATTTTCTACTGTCTTCCTGGTTACAGTTCTTTTGTTCTTGTTCCTTAGTGTAGTTTCTTTTTTTTTCATTCTTCCTCACCCAGTAACCCCTTGTGTCGTAGTGGCTTTACTGCCTTACTTGGGATGAACTCTTTCAAAACAATCAAAAATCAGTCGCAATCCTGGATACTGTTGAAGATCAAAGTTTTCGAAAGAATGGATGTCTCTAAAGAACCTGGGGAAACATCCAGTTTTCTCCGGTCACCGTTAAAGGTTGCGCTCTCAATGAAACTCCTTTCTTTAAACGTCTATTGAGACACAAGTTCATCCAATACCTCATGTAGAACACGAGCCATTCCTGAAAATTCTTAAAAACGGTTTCTTTTACCGCTCCAGAAATACCTGATTCTTTCTGTCTTAATTTATCTTTACAAGAATCAGGTCAAACCCAAAATGGAGTATTGCTGCCATATCTGATCTGGAACTGTCCACTCTTCAATTTCTAACCTTGAGTGGGTTCAAAAGTGTTTGCTTGGGGGTGAAAAAAACATAATCTCATCACAGATGCTTTTTTTTCTTCTTTTGTTTGTTTAGCGGCATATCAACTCATTATGGGTTATTTAATGCCGAAATTTAATTTTCCTGGGATCATTCAATTATGTGCCATGCGTGATACACGCGTAGCCTATCATGTATCTTTCAATACGTGGGATACGAGGCAGATTTTTTCCCGCAGTTGGTTGCCATTTCTTCCTGCAGTAGAACACTTGCCATCCAAGGCTATAGAACGCAGTCTATCCTGCTATTTGCCCGTAGCTGGAGTGGGTGGGGGGGGAAGAGGAGGATTCATACCTTTCCCAATACTATTAGATCGTAAGTGAATGTATTGGATTCGACTGGAATTCGAACTCGGCTCTGCGTTTCCTCAATCCGCGCCGCTTTTTTAGGAAAATGTATTGCTGGAAGTTTTTCTTTTTACAAAAATGTATTGCCGGTATTATTTTTTTTTTTAATAAAGGAATTACTGGTAATATTTTTTCTTTACAAAGATGTATTGCTGGCAATTCCTTTTACAAACTATTACTCTATTCCCAGGCTTTTCTGGTTAGAGGGGTAGCTAAACTTTCGTTTTATGTGCCATGTCTTTTCAGTACGTAGGTGATCATGGCTCTGCATGGCTCTATCCATTGCAGCTCTCAAAATGTTCATTCCTTCTGCTTCATCCTCCAGACCACGTTCTGTCATCCGATTACTCAAGCCCGCCAGGTATGTCACGCGTTGTTTTCCCTAGTCTCTCTCTCCCTCTATTTGATCCGTGAGTATCAAATTCTCCAGGCCCTCCTTTCTCATTATGTGACCCAGAAACTTCAGCTGCCTCTTCCTGATGTTAAGTATAAGACTCCTCCTTGCTTGCATCCTCCTTAAGACCTCATCTTTGCTCACACGCACGGTCCATGATATCCTTAGCATCCTTCTGTAGAACCACATCTCCGTCGCCTCGAGTCTCTTCTTAATTTTTAAAGAAATCGTCCAAAATTAGCCGCAGTAAAGAAGGACAGATGTCATGCAACAGTTCAGTATTCATTTCTTTGTTACCAAAGAAATCCTCCTGTCTCGCAATATTCTACCCAGCTTTTGGAATGCGTCCTTGGCCATTCCAATACGTCTACGGATCTCATTGTCGCACACCAAACCGAATTAAAAAGACCTTTCTGAATTTCTGGGATAAGGACTCCTTTATCAGGAATAAAAGAATAGTTATTGTTTTTTGTTTTTTAATTATAAATGATTCTGCATTTAAAATTCTTTCGTTGATGTCTAGTACGATAGGCAAACATTCATTGTTTTTCTATTTTTTCTTTCTATGGTCAAATCAAATGTTTTCAGGCACAATTGGCTGAAGTACAAACCTTGAGGCACGATTCAAAGAATTACTTCAAAGCTACAAAAACAAATTTGTAAAGCAATGTTGGGTGTTGCCAGTTTACAAAAGCAGACAGCATTTTTTCTTGTTTCGACACACCCACTAAATTCAGGAATAAATTAATTATATTAATTAAGTTTATATTACATAAAATTAGCTACCAGGTTTTATTTTACTAGTGCACAAGGACTAAGAATGACTGATAGGAGAATCACAGCCAAATTTTTGCGCTTGCAAAATGCTATGTACATTATTAACGATTCAGTCAGAAAATATATGCACATATATTTTTTTTAATTTACATATATTCAGCAAAATACTGCATAATCTCATCACAGATGAAAAAGAAATTTAATTTTGTTTTGTTTGTTTAATGGCATATCAACACATTATGGATCATTTAATGCTGAAATTTAATTTTCCTGGGATCATTCAGTTATGTGCCTTGCGTGATACACGCGTTGGCGATCATGTATATTTCAATACATGACTGACAAGGCAGATTTTTCCTGCAGTAGGTTGCCATTTCTTTCTGCAGTAGACCAGTTTCAATCCAAGGCTATAGAACCCGGTCTATCCTGCTATTTGCCTATAGCTTGGGGGAGAAGAAAAGGATTCATACCTTTCCCAAGAGTATTAGCACGTAAGTGAATGTATTGGATCCGACTGGAATTCGAACTCGGCTCTGCGATTCCGCAATCTGCGCCGCTCTTTTAGGAAAATGTATTACTGGCAGTTTTTCTTGTTAAAATCATGTATTGCCGGTATTATATTTTTTTCGTAAATGAATTGCTGGTAATATTTTTTCTTTACAAAGATATATTGCTGGTAATTCCTTTACTATTAAAATACATTGCTGGCACTTCTACAAAAATGTATTTTAATATTTTTATAGTATTTTGAACCCAGTTTGGGTGTTAACTATTTATCCATAACTGGGACCCTAACTGGTGCTAACACTCCGAATCAGGCTGGACCTGAGACCAAAAGCAATTAAGAGGTGGTTCCAGCCTCCTCACAACTTCCAATCCCCCGATAAGAAGCCTAGCTGTCGGATATAGTTTGTCGTCATACCCAGGACGAAAAAAAAAACTTTAAGCAGGGCACCGACAAATGCTAAGAATTCTATGGACAGAACATGTGAAAAACGATAAAATCTTAAGGAACTACAAAGAAAGATATACTTAACATTCAAAAAGAAATAGCTGAAATATCTAGGACACATAATGAGGAAAGACGACTTAGAGAATTAAACACTCAGTGTGGATTAGTAACAGACAACGGAAAAGTGTGACAATGAAATTCAAAGAAGCATAGGAATATCGGATCGCCAGTGGAAAAAGGCTTCCAGACTCGTCAACTACAATCTTCACGTCTTACGGCCACATCACGTCGAAACGCGGGTTCCCTTACGATCAAGCATAGTCAGGACCTAGACAGGATACCGCTTGGGAATACCAGGTGCTGTAACGTTGGATGGGCAGATGGTGTAATGGATAATTGGCTCGGGGTTGTTAATCGATGAGCCGAGTTCCAATTCCCGTTGGGTTCGTTATATTCACTTACGCGCAAAATACCCTTGGGAAAAGGTATGAATTCACCCATTCTCCTCCCAGGTATCGGTTAACTGGTAAGACTTGTATGACTAAACCATTATCAAAAGAAAAAATTCTTACAATCTAAAAATATTTTATAGCTTTAAATAAGCTGCAACGTGCAATCAATTAATCTTTAAATGTAGACTTGTTTCAAATTTCTTTATTTTTTAGTTTCTGATACTTTCAGCATCCTTCTCTAAGCCATATTTCTGCTGCTTCGTTTCCAATTCATCTGTGGAACAATTGTCCAACATTCATTGTCATAGATGAAGACTCATAGCATGTAAAAATCAAGTATGTTTTTCGTTATTTTTTAACGAATTTTTCTTGTTTATAAATGGTTTGACATTCCAACCAGTGTCTTAAAAAAGGAGATTCCTTTCTGTATGTATACGTACGAAAGGCATCCCATAGGTTTTGACATTTTTTTTAAGAGAGGCAGTTATAACTGAACTAGATTATTGCAATAATTCTACTAATTTTAGTATAACATCTAATAAGCTGACATGCCAACTTTTGTTATTCCAGATTCAAGAAGACTGCTATAACAGTTCTGTGAACACACCCTACGATTTACTGCATGTCGCAGCTGACACATTTGCAGAATGCATCAAAGAGACGTGAAGACAATTTGGGAGTTCGCTATGCAATAAAGTTTGTGTTGACAGAGGTGAGCATTAAATTGTTCCTCACTTTCCCTATAATCCAGACCTTGCTCCGTGTGACTTTTGGTTAACTTCAGTGGCAGTTGTTTGAAAGGAGATTAGAGTTTTGTACTTCTTTGAAATTAATAAATGTTTCAACATTTTTGGAATGCAACTCCTATATAAGAAACAAGCAATTGCCTACACATGACATAGGTGGAGAATTCCAGGAAAAACTACCATTTTTAAACGCAAGACATATAGGTAGATTTTACACGTACACAAACTGACTAACAAGAATTTTGAACAAGAATTTTATTCGAATTGATATATCTATATATATAGCTGAATTTATGCATATTTTTATTGTATAAAGTTTCCTTGTCTTCTTTTAAAGTCCAAGTCTCTTCAAGATATAGCCACAACTTACTCTCCTTTGTGGCTCCAACTACTTTCCCCTTTAGTATCTGTCTTTGTCCTTGTTCTACAATCCATCCACGCAAACTAGTCAAATAAGTTACTGTTTTTCCTTGTTTAACTTACCTACAGTATGTCCTGTGAGTAGAAAATTTTCCAAACCCTCTTTCCTCTTTATGCGTCCCATAAATCTCAACTGTGATTGTAAGTATAAGTTTCCTTGTTCTTTCTACTTCACGTCCTATCCATGTTATTTTTAGTATTAGTCGATAGAATTTTATCGTTATCGCTTCAAGTGTCATTTTTGTCCAGTATTTCCCTGTCATCGACATCTAATTAATATTCACGACTGAATTAAGTTCATGGTAAAAGGATGATATTATGTTGAAAAAAATAATTTCCCCGTCATTAGCCTACGGAGGTATTGAAACACCTTCATAGGCCAAAATGTGAAGAAAGTAAGACAAAGTCGAAAAGATTATAGACGACGGGTTTCGCCAACGTGCGTTGTGTTCTGCTTCCTCAGATTAGAATCAGACAAAACATTGCTGATACCCCTCACGATTGGACGGAGTGATTCCCGAAGCGTCCGTCCACGAAGCTCTGGAGTCGGAATGAAGGAAACATCTATCAGCTAAGTAACTAAACTTTTACATGTATAAATCCTCCTCCTCTCTCTCTCTCTCTCTCTCTCTCTCTCTCTCTCTGTATATATATATATATATATATATATATATATATATATATATATATATATAAATTTTTTTTCACACACACACACACACACACACACACATATATATATATATATATATATATATATATATATATATATTGGGTAATGATGGGTTAATTGTCGCCATATTATATTTTATTTTCGCACACGCGGTTTGTTTGTTTTTGATTTTGTCGGCTGCACGGGTATAGTAAGGTCAATTGGGCACTGCCCGTGCGAAAAAGAGCTCTGTGACTTAATTCAGTCCGCCAGAAATTTGGAAATGGCATGCTGTACTGCTTAGCATTTACGTCGGAAGCTCCAATACGAATATTTCAGTGTTTGGGTGTCTATCTGAAGAGTGCTGAGGATTCGCCAAGAGATGATTGAATCTAATGGTGATTACGAAGGTGATTACTAGTGATGGAAATGCTAGGCCTTCATTCATCTTCCCACAGGACCTGACTTAACACGGAGGACTACATCAAGGGCCTTGAGAAGGTAGTGCTGCCCTGGAGCAAGATGGTGGCTGCTGGAACACCCTATGCAATGGCTATCAGACAATTTTATCGACCACATCACACCTTACATCTGGCCACCCAACACCCCAGACTGCACCCCCTTGACTATTATGTGTGGGGCGAAGTTGAGCGAAAGACCAATAAAACTCCTTGTAACACAAAAGATTAAGTGAAGGCAAGGATTATGGCAGTATTCACAAACTTAAACAAGGAGCCTGTCCAGAGGAGCTGCAAGAGATTTCGAAATCGTCTGGAGGCCGTTGTTGAAGCCATTAACGATTTTATTGAATGAATTTATTATTTAGTATTTCGAGATATTTTTGTATAATTTCGGTAAATATATTTGATAAAATGAGATGTCGGTGTTATTTTAATTTTGCGTAATTTAAACGACAATTTATCCATCTTACCCATCTTACCCCCTCTTTCTCTCTCTCTCTCTCTCTCTCTCTCTCTCTCTCTCTCTCTTGAACAAAGTGAAAAAACTTTTCACCAACGACGTGTGTTAGTTTCGATATCTTCAGTTTGGAATGAAGACAAAAACTATGTGTAAGGGATTTTTGAGGATATGAGGGGCAATAAATTTTATTACCTTATCAGATACGACAACCAGAAACCAGTAACTGTTTGTTTTATATTTGTATATATTAGAGATGTTGTTGTTTGCTGGATTTTAAATCAGGTCACTCCGAGTATATCACTTTTTTTTTTCTCTAATAGTTCGTATACCATATTCTGCTTTTATTGCTTTTGCTATGATCGGTAACAAAGGGTACGACAAAAATACTTCCCACACTTTAAACTGTCACTTCTGTGGTGCTAATGTACTTAGGCATGTGACAATTTGTCATCAGCTAATATCAGTTACCATCATCCTTTGGACCGGTACACACCGTGTGTTTGCAGTTGTAACGTTTTTTTTGTGTTTTTTTTAAGACTGCTAAATCTGTAATTGCAACACAGATCTTTTTGTATTAATTTCATGTTACGTCGGAATTATGCTGTTCCGGACAAAAAAATTCAATACTGCTATAAGTTGAAAACTTCAGGACCACAGATTCAAAGCTTAAAAGAAAGCCACCTGGAAGGCCTCGAAGTTGCTTGAACTTCCGAGTAATGGAAAACTTTACAAATCGTCTACAACAGTTTACAGCAAATAGGGGGCCACTATTTGGAAGATGACATTTTACAAACAAAATGAATAAAAACTATACCCATATTTTTAAACAAAAGTGAAATAATATTTTTAGTAGCAGTTACGTTGCTCTTTTTGTTAACATTTAAAATGTGGAGAGTATTTATGCCGCACCCTGTATTATGTATGGCCCTAAGATACGTCGGCAAAACGCATCGTTTACAAAAAATTCCGTATTATCTCATCATCTCCATTTTTGTTTCGGATAATATTATATATCCGACAAACACATATAGATCAAAATCTAATCTACAGGTTAAGAAAACAACATAACAACTTCAATGTTGTTAAAGTTTCATTTTTTTTTCTGCACCTCCATTTATCGGATCAAAAAATAATGAAATCAAAATGGCGATAATAAAAGAGAATCTCACATGTTTTCACCATTGACTTTAATTGCGTGCCTATTGTATTCCGACGGCGCTTTGCTATGCTCGGTTACTTAAAGGACGCAGAAGGCGAAACGACTTTGCTTCAATGGCACTGAAGTCGTTTAATGAAGAGAAAGACAAACACGGGCGTATTCTTGTTATTTGCATTATAGCATTTAAATTGGAACGATTATAACATCATAAATAATAATACTGTCACTACGAATAATAATAATAATAATAATAATAATAGTAATAATAAATTGTGGCGCATGAGGACATTAACAATTAACAGTTTTAGTTGGAACCCTCGGATTGATTGGAAAAGATTCCATTAGACTCATTTAAGGAATACCTAGCAGCCCATGCCTTAAATAAATACAAAATATTGTACTCACAAATACAGCCCACACCTTACGAAGGGCTTTATCTATGTAAAATAAGTGCGATTCTTTTTCAAAACTGATCAGTAGAAAATGTCATGATGCCATTTCTGACCTTAGGTCTCTGGTCGGGACCTGGAAAGAAATGAGTATACACCAGAAACCAAAGGAAATGAAAGAATAATAATAAAAATAATGCCCTAATGCTACAACAGGTATGGCTACTTAACTTATTCGAGATATTACGATGTCCATGTTTTGCCTTGGTGAATTAAGATTGGCTTCTGTTTGTATTTCATTAGTAAGAAGAAAGCTCAATTTGGACAGTTTCTCTCGAAGAAACGCTACTTTTTGGAACAGACTCCCGAGAGGATGCTTCCCCGTTCACTACAATCTTAACCTCTTCAAGTCTTCAACAACCTTATTCAGTAACCCTCTACCTTGACTGGTTCTTGGGTCTTGTATTGGATGAAGAAAAGTAAAAAAAAAATAAATATAATCCCGTTCGGTAGCACAGATTTGGTTGTCAGTTTCCAGATTTTAACAAGATTGGCATGTCAGCTAGGGGCTGATGTATTGTGCATCTGTAGAGGAGCGTGTATAGTGGAGACCCTTGTGGCTAGATGGTGTGAGGTTTTTGTTTTTTATTAGTTTGAAGCACGAAGCAAGACGTTTCGAGAGTCACGTCTAGATTTAGGAACAAACCATTTCTGTGAACTGCCTTACTAAGTAGGTCCCACCTGCAAGGTTAGGCACTGCGTTTATCAAAACCTGCCACCAAATCGCGTACATTTGGCAGTGATGCACGTGCTTTATATATCCTTATCAAACTGGGTGACTATCCGTAAGGATGAGTATGTAGCGGCAGTATATTTGTATCCCAGCACTATTTTTTGGCGTGCTACTCTCACATACAACAACAACAGCAATAATAATAATGTTCAACATGGTGTGGTGTTATGGTTAACAGATCATTTGTATTGCAAAGGGTTCTCGTGTTAGGGTGTCCATTACCTGTGTAGTTGTGCCATACTAAGCAATACTTAAAGTTTATGGCCATATCACGTTGATACGCCGGTCCTCGTTCGATCACCAAAGTTAAGCAATATCGAACCTGGTCACTACCTAGATGAATGAGTTCTTGGGAATAGTAGAATCTGCAAGCTTGGGTGTGCGATGTGTTCGTTGTGTAATGGATGACGAGTTCGAATTCCAATCGGGTTCGTTGCAAGCACTTACGCGTAAATACCCTTGGAAAAGGTAAAAATCCATCTCCTCACTTAGGCATGTGTTAAATAGTAGAAGTATCTGGAAAAAATCATTAACATCTAAAAGAAAACATTGTCAATTCAATATTTATTCACAAAAGAAAGAGAATTATTCTTACACTCCAAAATATGTTTTGGCTTTAAGTAACCTACAAATGGTTGATAATCCGTAAAAAAACTAAATCAAACAATCAAGTTTTTTTTTTTTTTTTTTTATCTCCGCCCACGGCAGGTTTAGCAATTCACGCAACTTAATTCATTGTACTTTTTATATCGGGCCGAACATTCCCACGAGTATGACCCAGATTAATCTAACGCAAAAGATTATTAGAATTATAAAAAAAAAATATTATAAATAAAAATTATCGTATATTATTATGGCGGTCCATGGAAGAGGTTCCTTCCTTGCAAAATTGAGAACACAAAAACGGGCCTTTTCAGGGTGCCCCCACCATTCAGATTGCCCCCCCCCTCTCATTTGGGGATGTGCCTCAGTTGCACCCAAATGTTGTTACTAATATTGATTTTCGGGTGGGCTGACTTTAAAGTTAAACTGCTCCAATTGAACGGTAAAAATTACGAGTAATGAAACAGTCTGTCGAATACGGGTTATACCGCTTATCGTCTATATGACTCTTTAGCATTGTAGTGGGTGAAGTTTAGTATTAAAAACATTTAATGTTAGAATTTTTTTTTTAAATACTTCAACTTTGACAATATTTTCCAACTCTTTGTTGATATGATAACTCTAACAATGAAATCATCAATTAACCGTTCCTGTTAACTAAGTTTTTTAAAGGCTACAAAATAATTAATTAATAGATTCATTTCCGAAGAAACAAGAAAAAGAAATATATACTAAAAAGAAAAACGAAATGAAGAAGAAGAGAAGAGAAGGAGTAAAGCAAAAGAATAATGAAAAAGAATCGACGAAAACAACAACTAAGAACAGAATAGGAAAAAAATGAAGGAAGTCCCGCCCAACTTGTTGGAATGGAAGAAGTTACTTTCTGTGGAGAAGCTGTCGCATATTGCAATCACGTGATATCTCACACCACGCCCCTCTCTCGATTAAGCTCTCGACCTCAACACTCTGACGAAATCCCAATGCGAACAAAGTCATAAACGTTAAAAATACTCCCCCCCGCTCACGACGGCTGCCATCGTATTTGTCACATGTCGGTTGGGCTTCGTCTGAAAAGCCGCCTGATCCACCGACAGCAGAAACCAGATTTCAAGAATGAAGGCTGTGACAAGGCCACGCCCTTCTTCATTTTATTTATTTATTTTTTTATTTTGTCTCTCTTTTGAAACACACGCGCATGAGCAAACAAACACATGCGCACAACTCAGGCATACAGCAATACACACATATATCCCGGAATTAATATGTGTTCAAACACACTACATTGTTTGCTTTTGTTGTTCGTCTTTCCCGCTCATTTTTTCCTTACAAAAACATATCAATTGAAAATTTCTAACTACAATATTCTATATAAGCCCGATATTTTGTCGTTTGTTTTTGTTTTTTTTATTCAAATTCATTCCAAACTTCTTTCTGAAACAAAAGATACAACACATTGCCACTCATCCGTACAAGTTTTTTGTTTTTAGTTTTTTATTATTATCAGTAAGCCCTGCATTGTATTGCGTTTTACAAATGGCGGGTAAGATTGACTGTCTGCTCCACAAACTGAAATGATTTAATCTGGTTTAAAAATATACTACCTTTGTTTCATAATGGATGTTATTTTAAGTCTATGAACTTTCTTCTGAAATACTTGTCATAATTCTAAACTAAGCAAGAATAAAATATTCAATGAAAACAATTTGTGTTTTATGTCAGAACTTGGAAACAAATTTTTAGAAACATTTAAAATAATTTCATTTACATTTAAGAGAATTTTTGTATTTAAAATGGCACCACAGTTAGATTTTCCGCCATTTGTTAGCCGATTTTACGCAAATGTTTTTCATTCTTAGAATGTTGTAACTACCATGATGCAACATTCCGAGAATGATTTGCCAATACAGGTAGATTCCGCGTTAAATTTCCATTTTTCTTTTAGTCTTACGGCCATATCACGTTCAAACATCGGTTCTCGTACGACCACCTAAGTTAAGCAACATCGAGCCTCATTATTACCTAGATGTGCGGTGTGGATAACGGCTCGGAATTGGGAAGAGCCGAGTTCCAATATTCAGTTGAGCTCGTCATATTCACTTGTACGCAAATACACTTGCGAAAGGCATGAACCCACCTTTTTCCCCCACCATTAGTAGAACTTGTATCAGTAAAAATCATTATTATCTCCAAGAATTATCACAAGCTAAAAATATTTTCTGACTTTAAATAATCGGCAAAAGGTTGATAAGACGTAAAAAAACAAATCACTCGATTCATCCTTCTTTTTTTTCTACTAATTGTTCACCCAATACAAGGCTCATGAGCCACTCAATGTAGAGAATTATTGATTGAGGTGGATGCATGTAAGAGGCGGAATAAGAAGTGCAATTCATGAGACCCTGTAGGTTATCCTATAATTGATATCATCTGATAAAATATATAAGTACAGCGAGTGTAATTTTTTTCAAAATTTTAAATTTTGCTTACATTTCAGCCTTTCACTTCACATTTCAGCCTTTCATACACCTGAGATATTTTAACATTTACCACTATCAAGTTTACTATTAACATTGTCCCTCAGACATAAACTACACCTTTAATATGTGTTGCCAATAATCAAAAGAAAAATATGCAAATGTATGCAAATGTATGCAAATGACACAGTGTTGTTAGACGACGCAGTGTTGTTAGACGACACAGAAGGAAAACTAATAGAACTCCTACAGAAGGTACTTGAGGAAAGCGAGAAGAAAGAACTAAACATCAATCGCAAGAAGACAGAATGTATGGTCGTCTGCCAAAGGGACACTCTAACATGCAAATTACAAATTGGAGATACCAAAATCAAGCAAATACAACAATTTAACTATCTAAAAATGTTTTAACAGAGAACGGAAAGTGCAACACCGAAATCCAAAAATGCATTGGGATAGCGAAAGATGCCTTGTAAAAGGTAAGAAAGAGGAAAATGTCGTTAGAAACACAGAAAAAAAGAGTATTGAACTGTTACGTAATATCAATCCTTCTATGGCAGTGAATGCTGGACAATCTCCTCACAGATGAAGAAGAAACTTGAAGAAACAGAATTGTTGTTCTACGGAAGAATTACTTGAGAATACTATAGACTGAACATGTGAGCAACGACGAAGTGTTAGAGAAAATGGAAACGAAACGGACACTTATACTTAACATCAGTAATAGTTGAAATTTCCAGCACACACATAATGAGGAAAGAGGATTTTAACACTCACTGGACATATTAAATTCAAGAGAGACTGGATTAACTGATTTGTTTGTTTAACGACATATCAACTCTTTATGGGTCATTTAATTGCAAAATATTCTTAACTTAAAAAGGCTTGCTCAAAATATTTCTCTGAGCGCCTAAAGAGTTCTTTAAGCGATTAGAATATTATTGTTACGGTTCAGATAGAAACACTCACAGTTCTTGTTGAGTTGAAAATTTTTTCGCAGATAAAGGAATCCTGCAGCTGAGTGAGTTTTTAGGTCGACGACAGAAGTCCAGTGGGCTCGTCAGAAGGAGTGGTGAAGGGATGCAGCTTTGGATTGGTCTTGAATAGTGGACGGACGTTCGTTTTCGACAGCCCTTTAGTAGTTCTTCTTTGGTGAAATAGGTTCTGGAGTTCTCTAATGTCGACCTCACAGACGGTGGGCAGAAATCCCACTGACAAAATAGGCGTAGATTCTCCAAATTTTGCCTACGTAACGAACTTGTGTAAATTAATGTGAGAACAGGGTTTAGGAGATTAAACAAAAAGAAAATTTGCTAAGATCTTCAGAGAACAAGAACAAGAAATTGTAGAGATTCATGATCACCAACATCCTGAAAGTATATGACACAAAGAAGAACAACAACAACGACTATGATAAGATAGATATATTGGGTTCGTGCATGTATGTAAATCAAATAAAAGTCGGTAAATACATTTAATATTAGGTTGGTGCATAATTATCAGGCGTTTTTGTAGGCGAGTTCTTTGCTAATAAAAATTGCCGTGTTGTTTACTTTTTTTTAAATAACATTATTTTATTTTCAGTTTATAAAAATGCGTTTCTATAATCATAGGCTCCGGAATAACCATTTAAAAATGTTATTGATGAATTATTATGTTTCTTTTTTCATAATAAATATTATTTTAAAACGCCTGGTAATTATGCACCAACCCGCTAGTAATGAGTATTTGGACAGTGGAAACCTTATGTAACTTCCTTAAAGCAATTTCTTCTTAAACGTGACCGTTTCAAATTTCTTTTTAATTTTCGTGAAGAATATGAAATGATCTGCAATTATTCACTGCTTTATATGGGCGAGTGTTCTGATCTTGCTTGTCATCGTTACAACATTTCAGCCATTATACCCTTTGCATTTTTTAAGTGTCTGTCATAATTGGTAATCTTCTATGAATTTCGAGCTTCAATCCCCTGTAGTAGAATGTTCTCATTTTTGCGTATCCAGTCTAGCGTATATCTCATGTCATTTATCTTGTCAATTTTTCCTTGTGACGTCGCTCGTCTCTTCCACTGAACCAAAGAATATGACTTTTTTCACTAATGTAAACGAGAATCAAGTCTGTTACCGCCAGGTAATGCGATTTGCTTAACCAGTACTATATGCAGTATGCCAATATCGCGAATTGAATAAAGGGCTCGGGTCGAAAGACCCGTAAGGTTACCAACTATAGCGGGATACCGGAAGATGGCTAGAGGTTAAAATGGTGGACATCTTTTGACGATAACAATCGAGATGCATCATAATGGTAATTCCCAAAATTCAGACAAAACTGATTTATGTTATGCTTTAAATATGGTGAGAACAGAAGACATCTCCCGTATTTCCACCCAAACACTAATAAAAATAACATTCATTTTGGTTTTGATTTTATATTAACGTATCTTTCAAAAAGTTCATATTGGCTGAATAAAACTACTCTGTGATCACACAATGGCCAAAGTTTTTTATTTAAAAACTTTCAGCTGAATGAACGACAGAAAACTTTTTTAATAGATGTACCACCAATTCAAAAGAATTTAGTACTTCTGATGAAGATCTCCAAACTTCAGGTTTCTAAACCTGAGATCCGATCTTATGAACCAATTTGCTGACAACTTTCTCAAATTGACAAGAGGCAGAATAGTTTCCACGTTTTAAAGATATAAACAAAAAATTATACTTAAACACAAAATATAAAACGCTCAGGAATTTCATATGTCTGATGAGTATCAATTGTTAAACTGACCAATCAGCTATTTAATCACAATTTGAAGAATTAAAACTCATAACCCAACCGGTATAACTAGTTTAATAAGTAGAAGACTTGACTGCACCGTAGAAAATTTCGTTGTTCAACAGGTTCACTAGTTAATAGTTTTTAATTTTATTTCAGGAGGTTTTTTTTTTCGCAAAGAAATAAAAAAAGTAAAATTGCAGTTTGACGTCATCGAAATATTCTATTCTTGGGTTTTAAGTATAAATCAACACTTGACTATCGCATTCTTTTTGTGCCTGGTTCCTAATAGTCGTTATATATGACATCATGCTAAACAATTTCAAACGTACAGCTTCCCAAAAAACACCAGGAATTCTAACTACCACACAGACACCTCATTGGTTCTTGATAATGACAGCGATAGTCAAAAGAATTTTAACAAAATATTAACTTAGGACAGTTTATCCACAAATTCGAGCACAATGCTCAAAACTTTATCCGAAAACTGGAAAAATATAATAAAAAATATATATGCAGATCTTGTTTTTTTTTAATCAAAATTATTTGAGTGTATACTTGCTAGCTAATTATAAAGATACGCACACACACACACACACACACACACACACACATATATATATATATATATATATGATTTGATATGATATGCTCCCGAGAAATCCCGTTGTGCTCCCTTGAGAAAAGGGAAATTATAAAAACAGTGGCTCATAACGCTATTAAAGCATTGCTCTTCAAGCGAATTGAATTGAGCTCTCCGGGCCACTGTTGTATTTTGCATAGAAAACGTTAAAATTTCCATATCTCGCTTCCGTTCGACGATAGCCTAATGGTAGAATCTCTGTCTGATGCCAAATCGGTCAGGTTTCGATCCCAGCTTGAATCAATCGAACGTCTAGCCACACTGAACAGCTGTGATACAGCGAAACAGACTGTCCGTGGAAGACTATATATATATATATATATATATATATATATATATATATATATTATAAATTAATTGATTTAAAATATAATGCTCTGCATATTTTAAATCAATTAATTTATAATATTAATGCTCTGTAAATTTATATTGAGCACTATTTTGTAAAAATAAAAATATCTATAAGAAAACCGGATTATATATCTTACTGTTCTTTCTTTATATATATATATATATATATATATATATATATATATATATATGGTAAAGGTAATAAACCCGTTGGTATATAATCCAAGTGAATCTAGTAATATAAAATATTAAAACTGATCCACAAAAAGAGCTCAATATATTTCTTATAACAGAGCAAATAGTACACCGGAAAATATAAAATTACCTCATATGCGGAATAGGCTTATTTCAACAGACGAAGCTTATTTCCTAAATGAGGTAATTTGGGATTTTATTGTGTACTTACTAACTAACTAATATAATATATATATATATATATATATATATATATATATATATATATATATATATATATATATATATATATAAACCACTAGTATGAACTCTTGTTTTTTAAACTATGATATCCAATGTCCGGAAAGATAAAGTAGCTGTGATAACAAACTTCCTAAATAGAGCACACCTAAATTCCTCTTCCCAAAGAATTTTTCTGAGTGACCTAAAGCACATAAAACAAACATTTGCCAACAATAATTTTCTCAGCTACATCATTGATAAACAAATAAACAAATAAAATTATACTTACAAAAAATACAAGACACCAGTAATAAAAAAAAATTCTACACAGCACAACATCAACATATTTTACTGCAACAAAACTCACAATAATTATAAGCAGGATGAATACGCTATACGAATAATCTCTAGACACCCTATTGCCGATAAATTTAGTAAAGCCTATTGTATATATTATAGTAAATGGAAAACCGCAATTCTCACTAAGCAAAATAATCCCACCAAATCTAGTCAAGTAATTACCAATGTAGTGTATATGTTTCACTACCCACTACAAGACTGCTTCTTGTTATAAATCACTTACGTATATCGAACATTCTACCACCACCTTGAGTAAACGCTTTTAAAAGTAACATCTATCTAGCTACAATTTACGAGAAAAATTTTGGCAGAAAAGATTAAAATTCTAAATAAATCACATTACCAGAAACATCTCGGTCTAAAGGGGCCCTGTATTTTAAACATCTCTCTCCCATTATCAACCTAACCTTATTTAATAGTGGAATGGTGTGTTGAAAGATTTTTTTTAAAGAATAGAAAGATGCTCACTTGAATTCCAGCCGCGCTACACAAGTGAAAGCTCGGAATAAACGCTCCTATTATTATTATTCAAAAGAAGATAAAAATTCTTACACTCCCTTACTACAGCCAAACCGAAAATTGTAAGAACGTTGGGAAAACTAATTAAAAATTACTTAAATTGTTATATTTAACGAAATTTGTTTAAAATAAAGGTTGCTGCTCTCTCTCTCTCTCTCTCTCTCTCTCTCTCTCTCTCCACACACACACATATATATATATATATATATATATATATGTGTGTGTGTGTGTGTGTGTGTCGAACAATATTTCATACAAGCTGTATCTAAATATGGGTAATTGAATGACGAAATGGAAAGAATTTCATGTGACGCGTTTCGTCCTTCGAAAGGACTAAATGTTTTATTGATGGAATCATAAACATTTAGGAGGTGGCGAAACGAAATAAAAACACGTGTCTGTTATAATTCTAGATCCAGAGAATCGCCAAAAATGCTGGGACGCTAAATTTCTGGTGTCCAGTTCTTGAACATTGATTCGATCAATAAAAAATGACTTATTCTGAAGAAGCCCTTTCGAAAGTCGAAAACAGGATTTTTTTCAATTTTGTCATTCAAGAATCCCATATATATATATATATATATATATATATATATATATATATATATATATATATATATATATATATTCATTTGTTTAAAATGTTAGGTGCTTAACCGATTCGACCACGTACGACTTCCTGTTAAACAAAGTCCGAAATAGTACTTTTGAAATCAAATTATACTCAAAATATGCGTCCTCCGGCAGAGAATGTGAGTTCAAAAGCACTATTACGAGCTTTGCTTAACCAGAAGTCCTACGTAGCCGAGTCTGTTAAGCACATCAGATGTAATAACAGTTCAGGATAGGGCTTGCAGATTCGAATCCTGCCGGAGGGCGCATATTTTCTGATAAGATTTCTCGAATATTCAGACCGGTAAATGTAATTAAAATAAAAATACTCTTTAATTAAATAATATATGAGTATACATATAAAATTAACGCTTAAGCAAAACAAATTAAAACATGTCGGATTTAATCCATTTCATTATATATATATATATGTGTGTGTGTAAAATTTTCTCACGCACACTTCTGGAAAACCATTAACACAGAAACAATGTTTCCTGTCTGTTCCTTTCTTCTTTCGTTCTTGCTTACAAAACAAACTGCCTACGCCCTTGATGCACTTGAAATCTGCGCATTGCATAAATTATCATTTAAGCTGACTCGGAAGAAAAGCTAAGATAAGATTTAATATGGAAGAGAAGGTCAGGGCTTAAGAACGCACCCTATTATTCTTTAAAGTGCCATGTATTCTATACACATTTACATGCATTTCGAAAAGCAGGTGAAAGAAAGTATAATGAACATTTTATAAGGGTATATGCCGAGTGTTCCAGGTAATTAAAAACAGGAGTAACTTTGCCAGACTTTTCCCGTAAAACGTAATCTCAATTGAGTGATATGCTCATCTCCGTCAATGATTCTGCCATCATTCTAAAAACTAGATTATCCAAAGACTTGTGATGTTGACGTTATTCCTGGAATTGTCGAAAGGAAATGTACTTTTGTACTGGTTCCTATTATCTCCAAACTTAGCAAATGACTTGATGCATATTGGAAATCTTCTTTTGTAGTTCCTGTCTCAAGATGTCTGGTGAACCACCTGATCCCACGAATCATTTCCCTATTAATCTTTTGCTTCTTTTTGAATTAAGGGCTTTATCCAACTCCGAATTTTTCTATCTTTTTTAATTTTTTTAACATTATATACTATTCTACTAATAGTTATTTTTTGTTTAATATATATATATATATATATATATATATATATATATATATATATATATATATATATATATATATATATATATATATATTTATATATATATATATATATATATATATATATATATATTAAAACAAAAATAACTATTAGTAAATATATATATATATATATATATATATATATATATATATATATATATATATATATATATATATATATATATATATATATATATATATATATATATACTTGAGTTCGATGAAGTCCTAAGGACGTAACGTGTCAATGAAATTTTTACAATATCAATCATTAATATTCATAACATTGTTCTGGTATTATCTTTTTTTTTTTTAACATTATATACTATTCTACTAATAGTTATTTTTTTTTTATATATATATATATATATATATATATATATATATATATATATATATATATAAAATAAATAAATATATATATATATATATATATATATATATATATATATATATATATATTTACTTGAGTTCGATGAAGTCCTAAGGACGTAATGTGTCGCACGAAACTTTTTACAATATCAATCATTAATATTCGTAACATTGTTCTGGTATATAAAAATGTATATATCTTTTCTCACACAAAACATATATATATATATATATATATATATATATATATATATATATATATATATATATATATATATTGTATTGTATTGAACAGCAGGGCCAATTTCTTTGTTTTTGGCATTCATTGAATCCATTTGAGTTTAAGATCGAAGATGAATAGTAGTTTCAGAATTTCAGTTTTTATTTCGTGGTATTTATATTTTGATGTCTTAAACAGCTTTGGACATACAACATTTTTTACCGGATGACCCCATCTTAGAGAGCAAAATTAAAGGAACATATAGTCTTAAAGTAAATAACATTTAATATTTGTTTGCATAACCCATACTTGCAATAGCTTGCGACCCATTGACATCACCCAATTGTTGCGTTCTTCATTTATGCTGTTTTTCCAGACTTCTAACGCAGCCCCTTCCCATCACTTAGGTAGAGATAAATATTGGTCTCATCAATCCATAACACTTACTTCCAGAACTTTGGTCGCTTATCACAGTATTCCCTTACTAATTCCAATCCGGCCTCCCGATTCTTACTGCCGATTAGTAGTTTGCATCTTGAGGTATGGCCTCCATATTTCTGCTCTTTGAACTGTAGATCTCTCTTCTATGTCTTTTTCAGGGCATTCGAAATTGTTGTGTTGGCTATGCCCAATGTTAGTCCAATGGCTCTGATCGATTTTCTTTCTTTTCTCAGTTTCAAAATGACTTGTTGTCTCCCATAGACCGCTCTCTCGTCTTCATGTTGATTTATCCATTTTAAGAAGAAATGCAATCTTTACAGGTGAAACCAAAGACTAAAACAGACTTACTTAATTTTTAAACACTCAATCCAAAAACTTACTTAATGTTTAAACACTCAATCTAAAAAGCATGGGTAACAAGTACCACCTTTCAGTCACCTGTTCCAATAGTTTTGTTCACTTGAAAAATGTGTGAGTTCAAACAAAAGGTGGTATGTCCTAAGTTGTTTAACGCATGTAAATGTAACTACCAGAAAAAAATATTAACTTTATTTGGGTTTATTAATTATGATCTAACAAATCTTATTCATTTAGTAGCCTTTCTGTAATAATAATCTTTTACAATTTATGATTTTTACTTATTGAATACAGTAAAAAAATTGGACACCATGTGTATTTAAAGTAGTTTCCCGTTCCGGGTATTATTTTTAGTTAGGACTTGTGTATGTTTAGATTTCATTATCTTTCACTAAAGATAAAGAATTTATCCGATGTTTGTATTCGTACAATCAGTAGAGATCGTTAGATTATCGTTTAAGGTTGACGGACACGCATGTCTTAATTAGTTTTTTTTTATTTTTTACGAATTGATCAAACCCAAACTCAAACTCATTGTTTTCAATCGTTATGAGTCTCCCGATTGAATAGAATTTTATTATAAATGATTGTCTTGTAAATGGAATTTTTAAAGCATTCTGAATGTTAAAAATAAAGAAAAAAGTGTGCAAGAGAATAAGAAACACTACCTGCGGAAAAAAAAAAGTGAAGTTTTGTTTTATCGGCTGAAAAATATACGAAATCCGATGTGAGTTGTCCCCCTTCCATTTTCACGATGTCTCTTAATCGTGTTTTCAAATTGATTTTGTGCAAAAACAATTATATTTTTCCCATTTTTGGCGCTGTTAGACCCACCACAAGGTAATTTTATGTAGTCCTGTGAAGTTTTGTTGAAATCGGTTGAAAAATGTAGGAAATCCGATCCAATATATAAACGTTACAGACACACACACACACACACACACACAATCTGCGTTTTATAATAAGTAAGATTATGGATGATAACGACTACCAGTTGTCAAAATTTCAGCTTTTCACAGTTGTTATTTCTAACAAATATTAGGTTTTAAAATTTTGTCCCTTAGTTTTGGACGCTAGTGTATATCATAATTAAGTAATTCATTCATCTTCTGTTCAGGTTTCTTCTAGACTCGATGAATTACTTAATTATGATTATTTCAAATCCTAATTATTTCTATCTGTATAACCTTGCTTGAACCAGCTTCTAATGCACTGGACTGAGCAGCTTGGAGATAGTAGTCGTAGCTCCCGGGGGCACAGTCCTATGGGTAAAGAGAAACTCGGATGAGTCCCACCACGGAATATGTGATCGAGCGGCGCTATATCGAATCTAATTCTTCGTACCTCTTTGTCACCGAAGCTCGTTGTTGGTACAGTTGGTATGACAACTTGCCTATGCGCACTGCTGATGAGTCCCAGATATAGGACGAAACGGCCGTACAGTGCTTCCTGCATTTTGTTGAGGTTTCTTCTAGAATCGATGAATTAATTCATTATGATTATTTCAAATCCTCCTAATTATTTCTCTCTCTCTCTCTCTATATATATATATCTATATATATCTATATATATATATATATATATATATATATATATATATATACGTGTGTGTGCTTGCGTATGAACATTAAGGTTGAATGAAGGTTTGCCACATAAATTCTATTTCTCACAGATATAAAATAGTTTTTATAAAAAAAAGCCTGATTTACCGAGTCAAAATAATCTCTTCTTCGGATATCTCATTCTATAAGGAACTTACTAACATTAATCAACAATAATTTCCCTAACCACGTCGTCGACGAACAAATAAATTAGCCTTAACGGATTTTAGAAAAATTGACGACAGACCCCTCCCTGACGCAAACAAAAATATACACACTATCAACTTATTCTATCGTAATCAAATGCACCCTAAATATAAGATAGATGAAAAAGCAGTTAAAAACATAATTTGCCGGTACATATCACTCATTGATTCTAACAAACACCTTAGATTTATCATCTGCTACCAAAATGTTAAAAAAAATCTATCAAAAATTATCAGCAAAATCGGACCTTATAAATGCCTCCTCCTATGTAAAAATAATGTTGTCTATGAATTCTCATACCATCTCCAACACTAATAATCAAAAAGCAACATTAAATATTTACATTGGACACATATGCACCACACTCTCTCGCAGATTGTTATTTAGTTACCTGTCGAAACTCAGGGCAATACGAGCACACATCGATCAGCACATGAACGACCGAAGTACAACTATCAACATAAGCTCATTTTCTGTATAGATAGATTTATTTATTATACTGGGAACGTGCGCCATTACCGGCTATTCGGCGAATTTTAATCTGGAAATAATACTATATTTTGCATTGATAAGGGGAGATAATATGCTGAAATATAAATATTTTTTTGTAACGCATAATAAAGCATATATCCAAATTTATCCTGGGGATTAATTATTTTATTCCATTATATTTAGTATATATTAAACACAACTTTTTGACGGATACAATAACTGCATATATTTTGTATTAGTTAATTCTATGAATTAATTTTCAATAATAGAAAGGTTTTCTTTCTGCCTTTGAGACTAAAGTGTCTTTGTTACATTTGTTGCCTTTTTTTAATTTTATTTAGTATTTTTATTTGTGCTAAATAATACCTGTTTTAAAAGAAAATCTGATAATTGATTTATTGTCTATTGAAATCACAATATAAATTACAAGATGCACTTATTGGAAGGGTCTTGAATAATCAAGTTCTTGTTGTTATCTGCCATGTGGAATCACGAATC
The DNA here is from genome assembly GCA_903632075.3 of Acanthosepion pharaonis. Taxonomy (NCBI): domain Eukaryota; kingdom Metazoa; phylum Mollusca; class Cephalopoda; order Sepiida; family Sepiidae; genus Acanthosepion; species Acanthosepion pharaonis. The sequence continues at coordinate 2,350,198 of CAHIKZ030005407.1, read as the reverse complement.
CATTTTGACACCCAAAAAATACGGCTGCGAAAAGTTAAAAGCTTTGAGTTTTAAAAATGATTGTCATACTTAAAATAAATTTCATTTAAATGTGTAATGATTCTTCTTCTTCTTCTTCTTCTACTACTACTACTACTAATAATAATAATAATAATATTACTAATAGTACTTCTACATTTTTCTATTTCTTCTTTTCCTTCTCCTTTTTAAAAAATAAAAAAATTTAAAAAAATACAGCGAAATCTCAATGATTAATATCCTCACATTCATTTGATTGCTATGGATATAATGAAGCGTTTTGGCCATTTTTAAATCGTTCATTGTCAGTATTAAAACTTCCGTAACTGAGCCCTCTTAGGTCTGTGTAAATTCACTTAATTTCCGGCTTTGAGATCGCCAACGTCAGTATTTTATAAAGGTACACTGCCTAGAAAGCGAAATAGGTCTTTAGCCTGGTACAATTGTTCCTATCTGAAAATGTTAGCTGAACAAAATAGATAGATAGATAGATAGATTGCTTTATCAGTCAGCCTGTTCATATCTATCTATCGATCCATCGATCTATCTCAGTATGTTAATATCTATCTATCTATCTATCTATCTATCTATCTATCTATCTATCTATCTATCAATCTATCTCAATTCGTTCATATCTATCAATCTCAGTATGTTAATATCTCTATCTATCTATATATATATATATATATATATATATATATATATATATATATATATATATATATATATATATATATATATATATATATATATATATATATATATATATATATATCCGTTCATATCTATGTATCTCAATCCGTTCATATCTATCTATCTATCTATCTATCTATCTATCTATCTATCTAGCCTTGCAATGCATGTTTTGCTAACAAATCCTAGACAGATGGGCCTTCTTCATTTGGAAAATAGTTGTAAACCTCCCTTCCCCACCACACCCCATAAATCTCTCAATCCTCCCGCAAATCTCCGGATTTCTTTTTCGTTTTTTTCATACACACTCCTCTTTTTAATTGCATTCTATTATTTACGCCTTCTCTTTCTCTCTCTCTCTCTCTCTCTCTCTTTCTCTTATCCTCTGTCTTTCTTATTCACTTTATCTCTCTTATTATCTCTCTTTCTCTCTCTCTTATTCTTTCTCAATTATTCTCTCTCTTATTCCCGTAATCATTATTTAATATTCCATGTACCTTTTACAGGTCACAGAGTTTTCACATAATTATTTCAATGGCCCCCCCCCAAATTTTACTCGCTTAAAAACTGTCAACACCGAACAGATGGACTGAACTGTTCTGCTCTAATTAAAACAAATCCGTGGTGTCACCTCACTGAAAACGATGGCATTTGAAACAATAATGGCTCTCGTTTTCAGTAAAATAAATCTATTCTCTCTCTCTCTCTCTCTCTCTCTCTATCTATCTATCTATCTATCTATCTCTGTCTGTCTGTCTGTCTCTCTCTCTCTCTCTCTCTCTCTATCTATCTATCTATCTATCTATCTATCTATCTGTCAGTCATTCAGTCTGTGTGTTTATCTATGCGTTTATCTATACAGAAATCGAGCTAAAGAGACATTTTATTTTCGAATTCAGCCAGGAAGAATAAATTAAACAATGGACGAGAAAACTTGTCAGCCTGGAATCATTATGAAACCGCCCTTGTTTTGATTGGTTTAAAAAGTGTATAATTGTACACAGGTCGTCTCCCTCTGTGTGTTTAAGATATTTTTCCTTCCTAAGTAAATGTTGTTTAGAAATCCTTTGTTCTTTGTCAGATCTTTAGCCAGTTTATCATTTCAATAGAAAAATAGACGCAAAATGAAATTTAAAGACATCTGCAAAAAAATGTGTACAAATTTCGTAGTGAAAACTGAAATAAACAAAAAAGATATAAATCTTGTTTAAAGACTTGACGTGCAATTCCTTCACGTATGCATTTTGAAACATTTAAAGATAATATAATGGTGAAATTAACCATTTCCATATAAGACATATTCGGCATTTATTTAACAAAAAGCGTAACTATCGGTTGAAAACATTTTCTTCCGGAAATTAAACTTCTTATGTCTACTGTTAACACTATTTATAGTGCTGATAGGAATTTATTTCCTAACCTTTTGTATAAAGTAGAGTGAAAATTTAAAACCTTACTTATTCTCCATTCTGTTTATCCATTTCTCTTGTTACTGGTCTTGGATGTTTTAAAGTGATGTAGTTTTTGCTATTTGATAAAGATCTTTACCTGTGATTGTGCAGCACCAATCTATAGGTTCTGATATGGAATTGTTTTCTTTAAGACCTAAATGATTCATTTGCTTTATTCGTTTTTAATCCCTAATCTGAGAAAAAAGCCCTTTCTCATAATATGTCCCTGAAATTTCAGTTCTCCTATTCTAAGTATGAGTGACGCCGTTTTATTTAGAGGTTAAGTGTTCTGTCTATATTTTTCTCAGTATCCGTATATCGAAGCACAAGTTTGTCACTTCAAGTCACTTTGTTACTTGAAACAATTGTCTCGTGTTCACTGTCCTACAGGAGTGTAGATACCAGTTAAGCACTCATCTATTGCTAACAAAATATTCTCTTATTGCTGCCATATATGTTCTGGAGCCCCTACTGTTTGCCTCGGGGTTCTTGACAGGCTCCAGAGGCGGATATGCAATATAACTGTCCCTGTTCTGGCATCTCGTCTACAGTCACTCTCTCACAGATGCGCCGTCGCCTCTCTCTGTCTTTTTCACAAATACTTTCATGGTAATTGCTCCGAGGAGCTGCATTTGCTGGTTCCCAGACTTCATGAATTCAAGCGCCCTACGTGGCTGGCATCCCGCTCTCACCCTTTCACTGTTGAAACTATTAAATGTAGCCGTCTCTTCTACTCCGATAGCTTCATATCTCGCACCTCTCGCCTGTGGAACTCCCTTCCCTATTCCTGTTTCCCTAAAAGCTATAATCTCCAACTATTCAAATGTAATGTCAATCGACATATCCAGTTACCTAGATCTATCCACAATCCTTATCCTTTCCTCTATCACTCCTATCTGATCTTGCTCCAAATCTTCTGTAACCCCTTGCGTCCTAGTGGCTTCCAGCCTTGCTTGGGGTGAAACGCTTAAAAAAAAATAATAATAATTTTGCATAGTTTCTGAAAGGTACCTTTTGCTATTCCAAAGCCCCTTCGGATTTATGCGAGACATTATTCGCTTTGTTATTACACCACCTAGATAGTTAAATTATTGTACATGCTTGAATCTAATGATTACAATCCGAAGCTCACACCTTTGACTGACACTTTTGCTGATTAAGATACATTCTTACTTCTCATAGTCAGTTCTTCTTCTTCTTCTTCTTCTTCTTCTTCTTCTTCTTCTTCTTCTTCTTCTTCTCCTCCTCCTTCTTCTTCTTCTTCTTCTTCTTCTTTGCGCCATGTCTATTTAGGAAGTTGGCGATCATGACAGCCTAATATTTCCTAACCGTTGAAGTTCTTAGTAAACTTTGCCTTTTTGTTATCTTTCCTAAACCCTGTTTTGTCATCCATTTACACAAACTCGTTAGATAGGTTATACAATGTTTTCCTCTCTCCCTGTTGTCTTCAATATGTCCTGTGTGTGTCAGATGCACCAAGCCCTCTTTGCTTATTATGTGCCCTACAAACTCCAACTGTCTCTTCCTGATGTTAAGTGCAAGTGTCCTTTTTCTTTCTGTTGTCTCTAGAACTTCATCGTTGTTCACATATTCGGTTCATGGCATGCTCTTTTATAGAACCACATTTCTGTATCCCTTCTTCATCTATGAGCTGATTGTCCAGAATTCACTGTCATATGGCAGTGAATGCTGAAGAGAACTGATATTGCGTAACAGTTCAGTACTCTTTTCTTTGTTTCTAACGAAATTTTCATGTTTCTTAATATTTTTCTTAAGTTTTGGAAGGCATCTTCCGTTATCCCAATGCACCTTCAGTGTCGAACTTTCCGGCCCCGGTTAAAACACTTCACAGATTTTAAATTTTTATACTTGCTTTATTTTGGTAACTTCAATTTGTAATTTGTATGTTAGGGGGTTTCATTGCTTACTGCCATATATTGTCTTCTTGCATTTGGTGTTTAGTCCTTTCTTCTCGCTTTCTCGGCATCCTTCTGTAGAAACACAATTCTGCTGCTTCAAGTCGATTCTTCGTCTGCATGAAGATTGACATTATTCAATATCATAGAAGGAGGACTGAAATTACGTAACAGTTCAGTAACTTTTCTTTGTTTTTTCTAGACATTAACGCAAGTTTGATTAAAATGACTGACAAGAATTTGTTTTTATTCATTTGTTTAGTTTTTTGTTTATGTAAATGTCTGCTTACACTTTTTTTTTTGTAAACTCAAACCGTTTTAACGCTAGTTAATCCCGAGCAAAACATTGTGAGCATCTCAACAGGATGAGCATTGCTACTCTGTATAGAAATGCATATAACAAGATTAGCCAAATTTGCTCAATGTAAGAGTCACATACAATAAAGTTCAGATGTTTCAAAGACGCAAGACATGAACAGAATTTAGACATACGTTTTTGTTACATATACATTAACATTAGACTTACGTTTTAACCCAATGGGGTCTCAATTTATATCCAGTAAATAATTATAAAGCTTGAAATTTTTCTTATTTACTTTTTATATCAAATTTTGATGAAAAAAAGGAGCTCAACTAATATATTTCCACGAGCCGCGTATTAAAGGTCAAAGTGCCGTATGTGACCCGCGAGCCGCGGTTTGTCCACCCCTGGCAGAGAATAATGGTAATTCCTCTGCATTTAGTTCAATATCAATAAGATTGAGCTTACATACGAAAGTTTTTATCTATGCAAAATGCGTGTGATCTTTTTTTTCCTTTTTTCTTTTTTTTACAAAAAATGATCAGTGGAAAATGTTGTGAAGCTATTTCTGAATTTACGTCTCTGGTTTGGACACGAAAGGATATGTGTATATGGCAGAATTCCAAGAAAAAATGTGGCACATAATTCCAGTTGTAGTTGGAGCCCTCGGATTGACAGAAAAAGATTCCGATAGACCCATTGAAGGGAATCCTGGTAGCCCATGCCTTAAAGAAATAAAAAATTGTACTCACAAGTACAGCTCGCACATTATGAATAACTTTATCTATGTAAAATCTGCGTGATGTTATTTTATTGTTTGTTTGTTTTGTTGGTTTTCTTAGGTTCCTGGTTGGGACCCAAAAGGAAAAGTTTATAGAACAAAAATCCAAGGAAATAATAATAATAATAATAATAATAATAATAATAATAATAATAAGAAGAAGAAGAAGAAGAAGAAGAAGAAGAAGAAATAGAAATCTCGAAAATGTGGCATATGGGAACATCAACAATCCCTGTTGTAGTTGGAGCCCTAGGACTGGTTGGAAAAAAATTGCAGTAGACTAATTGAAGGGATTCCTGGAAGTCCATGCCTCAAAGAGATCAAAAGTTTTCTGACAAGTACAGCCCACACTTTACGAAGGGCTTTATTTATATAATTTTTTTTTTTTTTTGTCATTGGAAAGTGTCATGATGCCATTTCTAAACTTAGGTCTCTGGGCGGGACCCGGAAAGAAATGTGTAAACGCCAGAAATCAAAGAAAATAATAATAATAATAATAATAATAATAATAATAATAATAATAATAATAATAATAATAACAATAATGACAATAAAATTAGTAGTCGTATTAACAAAAAGAGAACGGTAAAAAAATAAATTCCCTGAATAAATATACAACAAATAAACATATATACATGCATATAGAAAATAGTAATAAAAAATAGATTCGTCATTTGCGCATGCGTTTGTTTATACTTGCATTGAAGGACATAAATTTAATATTTTAAATAACATTTTTTAATTTAGTTTTAAAATCAAGCCCTATTGAGTGGTGTGATATGTTGGAGGGGAAGTAAAAGACATGTTAGTACCTTTAACTCATGATACACATTTCCCAACCTTGTGGATTCTTAAAAAAAAAAAATAACGATCATAAGACGTGAGGGTTGGTCCCTGGATTCTAATGTTACAAAATACACACTTATGATATGGCATGTTGAAAACGAAATCCAGTATTTCTATCACCAAAGCCAGTTAAACAGGGCTGAAGGATTTCTTACAAAAACGATCCACCCATTCACTATCAGGCGAGTGAGAGAAGCCGCCTGGAACATTATTCTGAGACTTCGTGTATTTTGTAGTTATGAAAAAGTGAGGCCATTGTGGATTAAATGTCGGTTATCGTTCTACCTACGAGACTTTCGAAGGCGAAGTTAGAGAAAGGGACACAGAAATTAGCAATGATTGGTCGACTTTTGAAAATAGTTCATAGTTATGCACGTCTAGGGATCTAGATAATTCTTAGTCCGACTCAAGGCTAAAATACTAAAGCATAAAAGTTATTATCCATTTGAGTTTATTGACTATAAAATAATCCATGACAATGACTAACAGTTTAGCCGAAAGCTCTCGGAACCAACAGAGTTTTAGTCATTTTTCTATTCATTAAGTCCAGAAACGAAACACACTAACAGGCGACTAAGGGAATCGTCAGGCCTGAAGATTGCGTTTAGCATAAAACAGACTATCCCCTCTGGGTATTGACTTCAATGCCCACTTTTATATTTACATGTGTTCCATCCCTAATATTGAGAACTTCAGCCCATAAATATAGCATACTTTAAAACTATATTTTATCATATATATATATATATGTATATATAGGGTGCGATGGGTAAATTGTAGTCATTTATATTTTTAATTTCGCGCATGAGAATGACTTATATATATATATATATATATATATATATATATATATATGTGTGTGTGTGTGTGTGTGTGTGTGTGTGTGTGTGTGTGTGTGTGTGTGTGTGTGAATGTATACTTAGAAATCAGAACATTATCTCAAATCATATAATCTTCATATATGAAACATATGCGGTAGAGCATTTTTTTATCCAAAGAAATCCCAAGTAGATTACATTGATAGTTTTTGTGACAAAGTAGGTGGGTCAGAAGCAGGTCGGAAGTGTCATATGAGAGTGTATAAGGACCAGATAAACCTTAAAACCAAGCACAAGTTTTCATTTGCGACATATGAAGAAAAACCTGCAGAATTTGAGCGGGCCTTTTGAATCATACGCTTGCAACCACTTAATCCGAAATTGAAAAGATTGCCTCTTTCTACCAAGAAATGGCAATCACTGTATGCATGCATTTATTTCTTATCTATGTATTTCTTATGCTTGTAGGATTTATGTGGGATTTGTTTATGTATGTATATATTTATGTATGCGTTAATGGGAGCTAACTACGTATTTACTTTTTGTATAATATGTGTGTCTCGCTTTCGATGATGGTCTTGGATTTCTTCTTGCATTTGTAAAAAGAGGAACATAATAAGGATGCTGATCATAAATCGATGTTGATCTATCCGTGGTCTCGAAAAAGAAAAGAAAAATGCGAGTCTATAGGATACGGGGAAATATTCTAGAGATTTCAGAAAACTTGTTTTTTAATCTTCAATGATAACCCCGAGACCTCTGGTGGGAACTCAATCGTAGTTAATATTAACATACAAGTTGCCTAGAAGATCGCCCTACTAGGAACATTCCATATACTAAGAAAAGTGCTATCAGTTAAATGACATTTCTCCTATAGGGTCTAAGGACCATATTTTGGACCCGGCTCTACATGATACAAATCAGGAAACATAACATATACAAAATATAATAATAATAATAATAATAATAATAATAATAATAAAATACAAGGTCCTGGAGATAAAGGCGAACAAGATGTGTGCAATGAAGACTGAGTCTGTACCAATAGTAATCGGAGCTCTGGGCCTCGTGAGAAAAGGAATGAACAATTTTCTAACTGTCTCCCAGGTAACATCAACATACAAGTTGCCCAGAATATCGCCCTAACAAGAACATTCCATATACTAAGAAAAGTGATATTAATTAAATGAAAATTCTCCTATAGTGCCTAAAGACCATAGTTTGGACCCGGCTCAACAGGATACAAACAAGAAACATAACATACACAAATAATAATAATAATTCCGTGAAATACGTCTGTTTGGTGCTATGGCACACATTATTAATAATGATTTTTTCCGAAGATCATTAGGGGTTTCGGATCTTTCAACAATACACCCTCTCCACGGTGACCCAGTCGATACTAATCGGATAACGGTTTGTGTGCCATCCATCAGCTACAACTGCTTTCATAATGCGCGTAACAAACTACTACTACGATAATAATAATAATAATAATAATAATAATAATCGGAAAAGAAAGATAGCCTCCTTGAGTTGAGCAAGAGATCAAAAGATACATTTTTCTATATTACTAACAAAAAAAAAATACTGCTGTCGGTTTCTGATAAGACGAATTTTACTCGCTTTTTTTTATTTACTAGTTGCTTTTATTGCTTGTTATATAACAAGCACATTGCTAGTTCTTCCCGTTGAAACAGTTTTTGAAACTCGACTATTTTTTGTACTAAAATTCACCCAGTACAAGGCTCGAGAGACACTCAAGTTAGAGATTTGTTGTTAAAGTTCTAATGAATACTAAAGTGAGTGATATGAATGAAAGATGTGGTAGGAAATAAAAATTATGAGGATAAGTAGGATAAATAATGATTTTCTCTTGGATTGAAGAGGTTAATGTTCAAGTTCTTGGCACAAAATACTCCCTTCCTATATTTGCAATACGGGAGTAATGAGGCTGGTTCTATTCTATGATATAGCATGGCATGTCCGAGCTGTAAACCCTGAACTGGTGAAGTGGTAAACGACGGAGTTTGTCTGAACATTTGACATTAAAATATAGAATACCGATAGGCTTACGACGAACCGTCTGTAGGATCAAAGTGTAGTATCTGTCCTCGGGCGGATAAGCTACATTTCATCTTTCAGTTGTCTCTGTCTTCGGGGAGGGTGCAACTCGGTTGTGTATCTGCCTGCGGTTTCAGGAAACATCTGTCCGCGGCAGTACCTCCCCCGTTTCCATTCAAGAGTAATGACCGGTAGTAATGCCAGCGCAAGGGAGGCCTGGGCTATTTTTGGACCTCGTCCGTGCTCGGGTTCTCCAAATTAAACTGACCTTGTCTCACATCCTGCCAGTGTGGGGCTGCTAAAAAATGCAATCACTTCCCGGCCTTTTGATTGAGATGAAAGGGTAGTATCAGTCCTTCTGTGGATAAACTACATCTCATCTCTCAGTTGTGTCTCTCTTCGGACAGAGCGCAACTCAGTTGTACGCAACTGAAAATATTATTAAGAGGTGTCCGATCTGGTGAAACAGATACCCACGGTAGTACCACCCACATTGCACAAAAGAGTGGGACGGGGATCGAGAGTAATACTGATGCCAGCAAGAGCAACGGTTGCGTGGACAGGTCCGGGTGCACAAATTAAACTGAATTTTTGTCACACCCTACCGGCGTGGGGTGGTATGGATATGTCAATCAATATGTCTGTTGATGTAGACATTCATATGGATGCCATGTAGTGTGTGACACACAACCCTTCAGAAATATCTAAACTGTCAGACCTATATTACAGATCAATGATTAAAAATAGCTTCCAGCGATATGAGCTCTGCAGATCCATAGTTCTTTGGTCACCGTGAACTGGCGCTATAGAATCACAAATGACTATATCAAATAACAGAAACCGCGAAGCTTGAGAACTTTCAGCAGCAACAATTAAAATGGATAGCACATGGAACTTGAAGAGTAAATAATATCATAAGATGTTGACATTCCACACTACTTTAAACAAAAGGTTCAGAAGGGACACCCCCCCATCTATACAGAAAAGAGAGATAGCAGTTACTGGACTTGAGAAACGTATCTTTCTGAAAAATTATTTTAATAGAAAGATTGTATAAATCTCAATAGACAGTGACACTGGTTTATCGTTCAATGAATGATGAATGTTTCTTCATAAGGAGACAGTTAATAATACCATTCTATCTTTTGCCGTAACATTAATGATGATGATTTACAGATTAATGATATCCTTGTGGCTTTTGCATACGTTATTGTCAATTAAATTTGTCTTATTTTCGGGGTGGATATACGCGATGCGATGGGGTTCGGCTGTATTTTAAACACGTTGGGCGTTCCCAAACTGGCCTGACCATTTGTTCATCTCATTTGTCTGTGTTATTTGAAAGAATAAAAATTATGATAACAAAGACGAGAGAGAAAAAAAAACGAAAAAAGAACAATGCTGGGTTTCTATGGTGCGTGTATATTTCAACACACAAGAAGTTTACTGACTGTTGTGTAAATGTATATAGATGCTACTTCCAAGCGAGCCACTCAGGCAGATAGATACTGAGAAAGAGACCTGCAATATTTTTTTTATGATTGTGATAGTTGCACACTAACCCTGGTGCAAATGGTCAGGGATCGAGTTTAGGTAACGGAAAGGATTCTGAAATTTTATTTTTAAATCGTACATGCACTTGTACAAAACTAGCAAATTGACACTGTCACTATCGCACAGATTACGCTAACCTATGAAGAGGTATTGGCCTAAAAGATTGTCAGCTTAGGAACAATTCCCAAGATCATATATATGTAAATTAATTTGAGATATCTGAACAAAATGAATAAAAAGACAAAGGGAAAAACCATTCTTAGCCAATGCGTTTCGTCCTTTGAGGGACTTTGTCAAGGTAGTGTAGGCTTTATTTTGTTAGTTATGCTATATACAAAAAAGGGGATATCACTGGTATCCTACATTGCCTTGATAAAGTCCCTGCAAGAATAGTTTTTCCTCTTAACTTTTTATTCATATTATATATATATATATATATATATATATATATATATATATATATATATATATATATATATATATATGTATGTATGTATAAAATGTAGGTGTGTGTATGTTCTCTGTAGAAAGGTGACCGACTTTCTCTACACGAGTTGAACATGTACTCGTCCATCAGCTATACGTAGAACGGGCGTCGTAAAATGGGCTGAAAGGCGTAGCGCTGAGTCGTACGTACTGCCGCACTGAACTAGGGTATTCTCTATTATTGCATTATTAATCCATGTATCTCATGTGATTAAACTTATTATTCGCTCAGCCTTTTGTTCTGGTGTTTCCTTACAGTATTATTAACCAGTATTACGAGTGTTATGCAAACGTTATAATATATATATATATATATATATATATATATATATATGTGCGTGTGTGTGTGTGTGTGTGTGTGTGTGTGTGTGTGTATCCAAGTTTAGGATTGGTGTATACGGAATAAATTCCAATAACCAACAAATGCTATTCTTAAAAGAGTGTTCAACACAGAGTCGATCAAATATAATTATTTATTCAAAAATTATAACATAAATATGTTATAAAATCACAACAAAACTAGCCATTTTGTTTCAACACTTCTGGTGTCTTATCAAGTGATGGTGTTGAATGTATAATAAAGGGTTTTAAAAGGTATTTTTAAGGGTCGTGAACATATTTCCTGTCACGTCGCTTTTTTTTGCGTGCTTATATATCCAAATATGTCTGCGTGCTTATGTATTATAATTTGATTGTGTATGTATTGTCTTTTGCAAGATTTCATTCTTCCCTAACCATGTCTTCACTCCAAATGAATCTAAGTTGTAACGGAGTTCAGAGCAGCATTAGATCTTAACATTTCTTCCAACTAAATTTCAATAAAAACAAAATAAATAGAAAAACATATGTATTTTTCTACAGTTTCTTCTTTAAATAATTTTATAATTTTAAACTTGGTAATTTTTAATTTTTAATTTTATAATATGATTTAATATTTATTAGTTACAATGAATTCTATTTTAGTCTAACCCTAACACGAAAGCATTAAATAATTATTATAACCAAAGTTCGTTGTCAAGTTTTTGGAATTCTCATATACTTGTATTTTGATTGGTCATTCCAGCTTATGTAACAGCGTTTTCCCCTAGCAAGGGGTGTTTGATTGATTTGAACCTTTTAAAACCCTTTATTATACATTCAACACCATCACTTGATAAGACAGCAGAAGTGTTGAAACAAAATGGCTATTTTTGTAGTGATTTTATAACATAATTATGTTATAATTTTCGAATGAATAATTATATATATATGTGTGTGTGTGTGTTGTGTGTGTGTGTGCGTGTGCGTGTGTGTGTGTGTGTGTGTAAGAAATAAATTTAAAAACAAACAACACTCAGATATTGCTGGTTTTCCGCGACTTTCATGTTTACTCATAGCTTGTTATGCGGCGGTATCACAGTCTTAAGGCGGTAAGGGATAAGAATTCTATATTTAGGTGCCATTTATGTTGCCTTATCATCAAAATAGTTGCTTGATTTTTTAAAGGATGAATAAATGCTGTAAATGATGTACACGTGTTCTGGAAAACATGGAAATTAAAATGAATTTTTAAAAAAAGTTATTTAAATTAGATTCGCTTATGTATTTGAATTGCATGTAAAACCAGATCTATTTGGAAAAAGATGTTAGAATAACCCCGAACTTAACCGCCTGCATGCGGATAAAAAATAAACTACGTACCTATACAAAAATAGAAAGGGACGTGAAACAAGGATACGTTTCCTCCCCGGATTTGTTCTACGGTGATGACATCCTAGGTGAAGTGAAGTCCCTACCAGAATTTATTTTCAGTAGGCGTAATCTTAACAATATAAGATACGCAGATGACACTGTAAGCTACAGTGCCCCCTAGTCAGGGTGCTAAAAGAAACCGAGAAAAAAGGACTATGCATCAACTTCAAGAAGGCAGCAAGTATGGTCATCAGCAAGAGAAAAAAAACCTGAGATGCGAGTTACGAATTGGAGATATAAGTATCAAGCAGAAGTTCAAATATCTTTGAAGCGATTTAACAGAGATTGGAATATGCACTGGACTCACGAAAGAAGCATTCCAAAAAGCTAAGAAAGGTACAGAGAAAGAAGAAAAAAAATTCATTAGAAACAAAGAAAAGAGTGCACCATTGCTATGCGGTATTCATCCTCTTATATGACAGTGAATGTTGGACAATTTTCCCGAGGACGAGAAAAAAAAAATGAGAAGCAACAGAAACATAGTTCTACAGAAGGATTCTGAAATTCCATGGACAGAGAGAGAGTAATCAACAAGGAATTCTTAAAGAAAATGGCAACAGAAATAAAACTTATACTCAAAATCAGGAAAAACAATTCCTTGGACGCATTAGGAAAAAGGGTTTGGAAATGGGCAAGAGAGATGGTAGAAGGCAGCGAAGACACTTACCTGACGAGTTTGTGCAAATGGACGGCGGAACAGGGGACAGGAGCCATTGCAAAGCGAAAAAAAACTGCTACGAACCAAACGAGGTGGAAAGTTTTGGAGAGCCATGATCGCCTATGTCCTGGAGAGAAGTAGATCGTGTAGAAATCAATATTTAGCAGGAAATGAATGTAGCTATCTCCATCTTGTTTCCAAATTTTGCGTATATTGGGCTAAACAATAGACTCCCCCACCCAATCATCCTGCAATTAATTATGCTCACTAAAAGAGGAAACAATTATATTCTTTCTTATGATACACACCATTGATTACAAGTCAATAAAACATATACCGGTATATATATATATATATATATATATATATATATATATATATATATATATATATATATATTTGTACAGGCAATCCATCTGTTGGTATATAATACGGGTGGGTCCTAGTAATATTAATTATTAAAACTGATCCACAGAGAGCTCGATGTTTTTATTTTAACAGAGTATGTGTATCTTAACGTTAATAATCACTAACACAAACACATTCTCATTAACAAGACGTTTCCAAAGAGCAGGACTGACATTGAAAATAAATTTAAAACAATGCTCTGAGGCAGACACTTTGAGACTGATGATAGCCGCGCACAGAACGGCTTGAAATAGAAAATAATGTCTATGTTGAAGCAATTTTTGTTATTTTTTTCTGTAATATATATATATATATATATATATATATATATATATTGTGTATTTAAGCAGCAATCCCTCTTTTATTCATTCGTTAAAGATGACTGATAAGGTACTGCGATTAGGCTTTTTTATATTTCTTGTGTTCGTACAAGTGTTTTCTTTTCTGGGAACGAAGTGTGTAAAACTGTTCAAATGTACTGCATTTCCAAGCGCTTTCGGCTATCTTTCATAGATCAATATGTGACCCTCACCACTAAAATTGCATTTCACTTTTGGAGCAAGATTAAGTAATTTTCTGATGTTTAAACATCTACTTATTTAATTTATTACGACTAAATAGTGAGTTCGATCCTCACCGGGTGTTCTATACTATCCGCCTTGCCCCACATCAAAGCAACGCTTAGAAAATTTCTATTTGGGCACTTCGACGTAATTTAATTTCTATCAAGCTTGTCTCGCTATATCAATTAGAACTGAGTAGTAAGTTCGATGTTTACTGGGTGCCTCATACTCACGGCCTTGTGCCATATCTAAACTCTAAGGTGAAATATTATAATTCCAGACTCTCAAAGAGTTGCCTCTCGCTTTTTATACTGCCGTAATGAAATCATGGCTTTACCTGAAATAAAACACCAACGAATGGTATCGTAAAAAAATTCACTCGCCGAATGGACCACACCCGTCAAAGAATTTTACTAATGATGTATCAAGGATTCGAATATTCCGTTTACTTTGTAGCAGATACGTCTACTTTTCAGATGTTGTTAGGGAAAGAACGATGTGGAATGCGAAAAGAAATTTATTTTTTCTCTCGTCCCGACAAGTGGAAAAAGGGAAAAAAAAAACTCTAATTAAATTACTCTAATCAATGATTAATTACATTTAATGAGTCAAATTAATTACTTGCATATACAGCGAGATTATATTTGTATAGTTAAAAGTTTTGGCAATATTTAACTTTCGAATCCGTACAACGGTTATTCCCTTGACGCCACTATTACTGAATGTACTTTTGACCTCATCGATAACGTTTATTGTTTTAAAAAGCGATGATTAGGATTTTAATAAAACCCAAACATATGAAAGTGGATATAAAAATATTGTTTATTCTTGAAAATTGACAAGATATTAAACAGTAGTTATTTATTAGATTGCTTATTTTCAAAAATAATTTTATATTTTCAAGATTATAAAAATATATGAACCAAGTACAAAGCGATATTTATTATGTTGCTTTTATAAAGATATATTATTTACCATTTTATGAAGAAATAAAAAATGAAATTTCGTTACGTAAAAATCTATATAGGAGTAATGGATAGCGGTTCAAATTTAGGAATCGATGAGCCATTACATTCACTTACGCGCTAATACCCTTGGGAAAGGTATCCTCTTCTCACGGCTATGGGTAAATAGCAGGACAGACTGGGTTCTATAGCCTTGGGCGACAACCGGTCTAAGAGAAGGCAAGTCTGAATTCAAAACCGACTCCGTCAGGCTGCCTAAAAGTAACACCACTTCTACTACGGCTGCAATACATGCGGTGTCTCTACGACCCTGGTGGGTCACAGGGTTCGTGATCGATCGATATATAAATTACAAAATTATCAAAATATGTAATAGCAAGAGATGCTATAAAACCTGTCTATATCTCTTAGATGAGGTATGATGATTAAATTGTGTTTTTGTAGGCTTACTGCGATTTCCAAGTCTCTAACCGAGACTGTTTTTTAATTATTTATTAAAATTTATTATTTGTTATAAAATATAGTACTTTCAGGAGACAACAATCCCGAAGCTTCAAGACTGATACAAGAAATTTTTTTTTTAAATATTAATAGCTTATATCTTTAGCGAGGCAATTGGTCAGATACCTCAAACCGCGACTATGTCAGTATTTATTAAGCGTAGCTTTATTTTATCACAGAATCACGAATACGAGGTACCTATGAAGATCAGTTGATTTTGCTTAGCGGCATATCAGCCACAAATCCGAAATCTAAATAATTTGGACACGATTATATGGCTTGAACTAAATATAATTTGGACGCAGTTGGATGCCTTCAACTACATATAAAATGTATTGCTGGGCATTTTACTTTAAAAATGTATTGCTGGGCATTTTACTGTATGCATTATTGGTCATTTTTTTTAAATATATAAATGTATTGCTGGGCATTTTACTTTAAAATGTATTTTTATACTTTCATAGTATTTTGTTTGAGGTTTCACTATTTGCCCATAACTGGGACCCGAACTGGTGCTACCACCACGTGTCAGAGTAAATCTAGGAACAACAGCAATTAAAATGTGTTTCCACGCTCCTCAAAATCTCTCGGATGTAGTTTAACGTCATACCCAGGACTGTACATATAAAGATCGAACTCGGTAATAATAAATTTAAGGTTTCAAGTTCTAAGGGAAATCAGGGAGCCGAGTTCTAATTCCAGTCAGATTCTTTACATTCACTTATATGAAAATTATGAATCTAGCTTTTCCTTCCCCCAGCTATAAATTAAATAATAGGAATTGTATCTGGAAATAATCATTGTTATCTCCCTAAAATTGTTAATGGAATATTTGCTCACCAAAACGAAGAATTATTTTTACAATATATTTAGGCTTTAAAAGACACACAAAGTGTTGATAAAACGTAAAAGACAATCTATCAAATCCTATTTTGAACATTGAGAAAGCTGACCTGCATATTTCCTAATTATATTCTGTGGAACATCTGGGAAAGACTTCGATATTTTCATGATTAAGGAGATCTGGTAATTAGCTAATTAATTGAGCAAATTATTTATGTTAATATTCTGTTTGTTTGTATGAAGACTGTTACTTTTCTCATCCTCGAATCAGCTTGATCCCCAGCTCTTTTGTTGTACTTTTCGACCGACAAAACTTAGATACTATTATAAAACAGGAAAGAATTGGTAAAAGCCGGAGAAAGGAGAGGAAAGTGTAATAGCGGGTAGCAAAGTAGTGAAAAAGAAAAGAAAACTAGGCGAAAAGAAAATATATATGCATATAAAAAAGATAAAATAAGGATGGAGTAGAAAGAAAAAGTTCTAGAATTGTCACTAGTAGATAAAATGTTCAGGATTGTTGCTCCTGGATTACAGTCTGTGCGTCCCTTGGGAACAGGGCTAGTAATAACGGGGCGGAGTTAACAAGACGTGATATCCCTAGACATGGAGAGCGGAACGCGAACAATCTATCGACATAGAAATTATTTAAGTGGTCGGTTCAAAATTCCCTGATGGTTACCTGGATTGACACGGTCGTAATGAGGTGCACACCTGCCGAAACATTGAGATTATAACAACAAAGATAATGACATTTGAATAAAGTAATTAATGTGATCATTTCTAGCCCTAGCAAATTACACAGTATTCATTGAAAAAGTTGTTCTTATTTTTTTATCAGATTCAACACATTCAAGGCAGTAAAGCCACTAAAACGCAAGGGGTTACTGGATGTGAAAGAATTAGGTCAACAGAATCCTTATTAAGGGAGAGAGAGAGAGAGATGGGGGGCAATAAAAGAGTAATCAGGAAGACAGTAGATCACGACTCACAATGCATTTAAGTTTTTGGAGATCAAAAAGATCAAAGCAAGAAAGAGCGACAAAAGAAAAAGTTAGCATAGAATTTACGGTTACATCTAACCAATTCAACTATGAATTGATGTGATGTTGCTAATCTAGTACCGCGCTTAAATTCATAAAAACAAGGTACCGTAAAGAAAAGCTCATCCGACCATGAAAGTATTTATAGAGAAGCAACTATACGGCAGTGGGAAAGTGATTGAAGCCGAAACGCCAGGTCATGACCAGTAATATTGTTGATTCGTTTTGGGATTTTATCAGGAATCTATAAATATAAAGCAGGAGCACCAGCCACATGTGGCAACAATATTTGATGCATGGATGGATGATAGACAGATATGTAGGATACTGGAAAAATTGTCTATCACGACACAGTAAACCAAAGTTTTTAGCAGCAGATCTCACAGAATTTTGAGTTATAGCTGCAGTATATCGGTATACAGCAGAAGAAACCTTAGCATTGTGCAGTAGAGATCTTAAGGTATAACTGAGGTTTCTCTCATACAGTGAAGACCTCTTAACGAGTTAGTAAAAACCTTGCTTTATAGATGCAGTATCTCGGGATAGAGGAGTAGAAACCTTAGCATTGTGCAGTAGAGACATTAAGGTATAACTGCAGTATCCAGAGTTCGAATTCCAGTTGGGTTCGTTGCATTCACTGACGCACAAACACCCTTGGGAAAGGTATGAAACAATCCCTTCTCTCCGCCCCAGCTGGATAGCAGGACAGACTGAGTCCTATAGCCTTGGTTGGCAACCAGTCTAGCACAGAAATAAACAACAACCTACTACGGGGAAATCCTCTGCCTCGTCAGTCATGAATCGAAAGAGACATGATCACCCAAGTGGGTATCAAACATGGCACTAAACTGACTGATCTGGAGTAAGAGCTGTGAACATCTCAAGGTATCGATAGCTGTTCATTCCTGGCAGCTGTTTTATGCTTGTAAAATCTGTAAAACTGACGTTAATGCAGAGATGCGCGTACAAAAACGTGTACCCGGCTGTTTGTTACTATCCATCAAGAAGCAAACACGTATCGGAGTTGATATTTGCTGAAAAGATTCCATCAAAGCAAACAAATAATTATTTCCTTTTGTTAAACAAACAATGCAACGAACAAGCCAGAATAAAATAAACAAAACCCAAGCGGAAGAAGGGGCAGACAACTCAGAACACCCTTTTGAGCACAAAGCCTGTGAATTAAGGATTTTTGCCGGGGTCTATAAAGGAAGAATGAATTATGAAGAAAACGAGAGCAGAAAAGAAAGGAGCAAAAGAAATGAAAGTATGAAAGGAAAGAAAACGAAAAGCAAGGAAGAGAGAGAGAGAGGGGGGGGAAATAAAAATGGAGGGAGGATAAGTGGAGTAGTTTAAGAAACATGAATGAAGATCATAGAAGAAAGAAAGAAAGAAAGAAAGAAAGAAAGAAAGAAAGAAAGAAAGAAAGAATGAAGAAATGAGAAAAGAAATTTGACAAAAAACAATCGAAAAAATAAGAAATAGAACAAAATTAAATAAAATAGAAAATATGAATGTGCAAAAGAAAGAAAGAAAGAAAGAAAGAAAGAAAGAATATGAAGGAAGTAGAAACAAAGCGACGAAAAAGGAAGGAAAAAATAAAGCAATGCTAAATAAAAAAAAGAATATGAAAGAAAGAAAGAAAGAATATGAAGGAAGTAGAAACAAATCGACGAAAAAGGAAGGAAAAAAATAAATCAATACTAAACAAAAAAAAGAATATGAAAGAAAGAAACGAAGAAAGAAAGAAAGAAAGAATATGAAGTAAGTAGAAACAAAGCGACGAAAAAGGAAGGGAAAAATAGAACAATACTAAATAAAAAAAAGAATAAGAAAGAAAGAAAGAAAGAATATGAAGGAAGTAGAAACAAATCGACAAACAAGGAAGGAAAAAATAAAACAATACTAAATAAAAAAAGAATATGAAAGAAAGAAAGAAAGAAAGAAAGAAAGAAAGAAAGAAAGAAAGAATATGAAGGAAGTAGAAACAAATTGACGAAAAAGGAAGGAAAAAATAAAACAATACTAAATAAAAAAAAGAATATGAAAGAAAGAAGTGATGGACAAATCAGAGTATACAAGAAAACTGGAAGACCTCATTAGCAATGGTAGCTACAGCAAAGTGATAAAAGATGAAAACGGAACTGTCACAGATCCTAATCAAGAACAAGGATCACTTCGCACCCAAGACGTATAGGCAGTTATCGCAGCGTTACACCAAGCTACCTCACATATACGGTCTCCCTAAGATTCACAAAGACGGTATTCCACTCAGGCCGATTGTTAGTTGCCAAGGCTCTGTGTGCCACCCTCTGAGTCGCTTCCTTGTAGATATAATTGACCCATTGATCGGAAAGTCTCCTTCATATGTCCGAAACTCCGCCCACTTCGTGGAAATAATCAAAGACGCTCCCATCCTATCCAACCAGATGGTGAGCTTGGACGTGGTGTTTGTTCACCAAGGTACCCACGGAGGAGGTACTCTCAGTAGTCAGAGACAGATTGACCTCTGACTCTTCACTTGAAGAATGAACCAGTATTCCAATAGATAATCTGATGGAGATGTTGACTTTCTGTACACAAACAACACACTTCGGAATGGGATCACACATATATCGACAGGATGAGGGCTTAGCAATGGGCTCGCCATTATCACCAGCAATGGCGAATATATACATGGAATACTTTGAAGAAATGGCATTAGAATCTATATCTCTAAAGCCAACTATATGGTTAAGGTACGTAGACGAAACCTTCATACTCTGGCCACACCAGGAAGATGTCCATGTTCTACTGGACCATGTGAACTCAATAAGACCTTCGATACAGTTCACAATGGAGAAAGAGTAACAACACACTCCCATTCCTGGCTGTACTAATATCTCGATCAGAGCATGGGTTCAAGACACCCGTATACCATAAACCAACATTCATCGAACAGTACCTCAATTTCAACTCCCACCATCCATACAGCGTAAAGAATGTGATCGTCCGTTGCTTACAACACCGAGCAAAAGTCATAAGTGGCGACCCAGAGACGTTAGATAAGGAATTGGTCAGTATAAGTAGTACCCTACAACGTAAAAACTACCCTGGGTACATGGCAGCAGCCCCCCAAAACTGGGATAGGCGGGTACAAGAGGAGGAGGACAACAACACTCAGAAAACAGTCTGCCTGCCTTATGTGAAGGGGTTATCAGAGAAAATACAAAGGATCTGCGGTCCATATAACATCAGGACAACCTTCAAAAGCGTGACAACACTTCGCAGATATCTCTCTCGAGTGAGACCCCCCACAGAGGAGAACATGACTAAAGACTGTGTGTACGCTATCCCGTGCAACTGCGGAAAGGAATATAAAGGAGAGACAGGCCGCCCCCTCAAGGTAAGGCTTCAAGAACACCAGAAAGCTGTAACGCGAGGGGAAGTAGAAAAATCAGGCGTGGCTGACCACATATGGAGAGATAAGGTAGATCACCGTCCGCTGTGGGATCATGTTGAGATCATAGACAGGGAACACCTTTGGAAAATTCGAAATTTTAAGGAATCAGCACATATGCTAGGCCACAAAAATCTCCTGAGCCGACCAAGCATAGAAATAAATACAATATGGGAACCAGTAATAAGGAGTGCCAGAGAAAAGCAATGATAACAAAGTTGCAATATGAACTCTGGTAAGAACATGAAATGATAACAGCAAAATTGCAATATGAGCACTGGTAAAAAATAGTTGCTGAAAACATTAGGTTTATAATACCCAGAAGTTCATACCCAGATGTCCCCAAGGACACAGTGGATAAAGGCGTTGGTTAGATCCAGTGACAGACCCAAAGAATGTGAGTTCAATACCCGGTTAAGGCAGTGGGAAATTTAGCAGGAGATAACTGATAACTGACATCCATCAAACATGGCACGTGGAACTAGAACAGTCTACCCCAGTTTGAAATTGCAACCACCTGAAGAAGGCCGGAGCGCACAACGGCCGAAACGTTGTGACAAATATGGCGACAAAGATGAGGACAATAGTCCGACTAATGTAAATACTGTACATAATACCTCATCTCAGAAATATAGACAGACTCTGAAAGAAAGAAAGAAAGAAAGAAAGAAAGAAAGAATAATAATAAATCTAAAAAAGGAGAATATGTGATTATGAAATGCAGGCAAAGAAAGTGAATTCTTAATAACAAAATGTGTAAATCATTTCTATACTGTTTTAACTCTTATGTTACAAATAAAACTGTCAACTGAAAGTCCACAGACACGTTGAAAAATATTTTTGTTTCACATTCGAAAAGACCGAATTCCAAAATTTTTAGATCTCGAAGATAGAGTTTAGCCGAATGAAATCGGAAAAAACTCGGGAACATTCGGCAAAGTTTGTTGACGTTGAAATATGTTACGTGCTCATTTCAACTTAAAATATACACGCACGTTCTGTGTGGCCAAGAAGTTAATGAAAATAAAGAGGAAAAAGGGAAACTTGTGATAAAATAAGCATAAAAATAAGGAAGAATAAGAAAAAGCAAGCATAAAGGAAAGGAAAAAGAAGAGATAAGTATAAAGGAGGAAGAAAAGGAAGAAAATGTAGAAAAGAAGAAAAAGGAAAGAAAAAGAGAATAAAGGAAAAGGAGAAAATAAAGAGAGTGAACGAAAAAATAGTACTAAAATTTAAAAAAAAAAAACGATGAGAAAGAGAAAAAGCGGAAAACGAAGGAAATAGAAGATTGATTAATTAGCTTTTTTACGGCTTATCAACCTTTTGCAGATTATTTGAGTTTTTATTGCTGTCCATTTTTCTACGTTTTCCCCGTTTACTCTCATGTAAGTCGAGTTATGAACGGATTCCATGTACGTAAATCAAATAAAAGTCGATAAATTCATTTAATATTGGGTTGGTGCATAATTATCAGTCATTTTTGTAGGCGAGTTATTTGTTAATAAAAATTGCTGCTTTGTTTTCTTGTTTTTAAATAAAAATATTGTTTTATTTTCAGGTAATAAAAAGGCATGTCGATAATCATACTCATTTAAAAATGTTATTGTTGAATTGATATATTTCTTTTTTCATAATAAATATTGTTTTAAAAAAGCCTGATAATTATACACCAACCCAATAGTTGATGTCTATATCTTTTCAAAAAATGAACGAATCTTAATTTTGTTTTCATTTGCTTTTTACGGCTTATCAACCTTATGTAGATTATTTAAAACCAGAAAATATTTTTAGTTTGTAAAAATTGTTTTTTTTTTTGTTTTTTTTAGATGATAATGATTTATTGATAGAAGTTCTACTAATTAACCTATAGCTGGGGTAGAAAAGGCGCATTTATACCCTTCCCAAGTGTATTTATGCAAAAGTAAATATAATGAACCCGAATCAAATTGGATTTTTTACAGTTTTTCAACTTAAATATTTTTCATAGTAAATTTATTTTGTATAATAATGATTTACTGATACATACTCTACTAATTAACCCATAGCTTGGGAAAAAGTGGATTCATACATTGATTAAGGGCATTTACAAATAAATTAATATAACGAACCCGATTGGAATTGAAATTCAGCTCTCCATTTTACAATTTCGAGTCGTTATCCCTTACACTGTCCACATATCCAAGCTTACAGCACCTGGTTTTCCAAAGCAGTCACCCATCTAGGTACTGACTAAGCGCGATGTTGCTTAACTTCGGTAATTGTACTGTAACCTGTGTTTCAACGTAATATGGCCGTAAGCAAAGAAAGAAAGAAAGAAAGAAAGAAAAGAAAACGAAAGAAAAGAAAAGAAAAGAGAAAGAGGAAAGTGTTTTAATGGGGATTACGAATTATTATAGCAATTATGCGTAGGAGAAAGGCAAAAGAAAGAAAAGGTGAAAGAAGAGAATGTAAAGGAAAGCAAAAGAAAAAGAGCGAAAGAAAGAAGAAATTAAGAAAGAATGAAAAGAATGAAATGAAAAAAAAACAAACTTATCTTATTGTGCACATAGGTGAAAAAATCATGTGAAATATTTTTTTTAAAAAGTTTAACACAAGTAAAAATATAAACACGCAAATCTCATAAATAACCATTTTGTTTTGTTTTCCAACTCCAAAACCTAATCCGACCAAGAAACAGCGGGACGTTCATTTCTTGTTAGAAGTTTCCGTCGGCAGATGTCAGGAATCAGTTTTGTCCTGTGCAAATGCTTATATTATTAGTATAGATTTAGTAAGCCCAGCTAACGACGTGGAATCATAAAAAGTTCAACCAGTTCATGATCGGTGTAAATTACCTGCTGAAGGTAGCAGTTGTCATTTTGTTGCATGGAAGTAAAAACAAGATTCAGAATCTTAATTTTCAAAGAAGGTAGATTCTCACGTCAGTGAAAATAAACGCAATACAATCTTTCTGTATTTAATTTTGTGTTACGCCAAGTTTCCGCCGATGCGATCGTGTGCTCACAGGCACTCCACGTCGTCACCTGAGTCTCCGTCCTCTTCCACCCGTCCTGCTCCAGCGTCGTCTCCGATGTTTCGGACACGCAGCTCCCTCCTTCTCTTCCTGGCTGGCGAAAACGTGTCGGTGGGCAGCTGAGGACGTGGGCTAGCACAATCAAGGATAACCTAGCAGTACTATCGGGTCCACAAGTAGTTGGTCTTCGACGATGGAAACGCGATTGGCTCGCCATTTCGTGTGACCTGGCTCAGGATCGGCGAGCCTGGGCAGCGATGGTCCGTGATGCTGTACTTGCTCGGGAGGAAGCCGGTTCAATCCGACCAGGGTGAAAACCGATACAGGTCAAGTCAAGTTACGCCAAGATTAGCTAAATCTCAAACGACTCTACTAAAAGAAGACAGTGATCCTACTTTCTCTCTCTCTCTCTCTCTCTCTCTCTCTCTCTCTCGAGGCAAATGTACTGATAATGAGAAGGTGCTATGCTGATGACGTAGATATTCATAAGAGAGACTATGCTGATGACATAAGTATTCATTACGAGGAGGGAATATGCTCATGACAAGCATTCATATGGAGGTACTATGCTGATGACGTAGGTATTCATAAGGGTGCCTATGCTGATGACATAGGTATTCATAGAGGGTGACTATACTGTTGACATAGGTTTTCATAAGGAGGGGGGACTATGCTGATGACAGGTATTCATATGGAGGTACTATGCTAATTACATAGGTATTCATATAGATGACTATGCTGATGACGTAGGTATTCATAAGGGTGCCTATGCTGATGACATAGGTATTCATAAGGAGGGGAGACTATGCTGATGACAGGTATTCATATGGAGGGACTATGCTGATGACATAGGTATTCATAAAGATGACTATGCTGATGATGTAGGTATTCATAAGGGAGATTATGCTGATGACATAGGTATTTATAGAGGGGGAGGTATTCATAAAGATGACTATGCTGATGATGTAGGTATTCATAAGGGAGATTATGCTGATGACATAGGTATTTATAGAGGGGGCGTATTCATAAAGATGACTATGCTGATGATGTAGGTATTCATAAGGGAGATTATGCTGATGACATAGGTATTTATAGAGGGGCACTCTGCTGTTGACATAGGTATTCATAGATGGGCTATGCTGATGACATAGGTGTACATAGATGGGATATGGCTGATCTTGAAAAAAAGGCAACTTCCATTACCAAGTATTCCAAAGAAGGCTTTTTTACTAAGTGTTCCAACAAGTAGAAGATAAACCTTTCTAAAATAGAAAAAATGATCTGGAATCGGAAAGAAAGCAATGACGGCACATGCCTCAAATCTATCATCTATCACCCCTTCAGCACTCTACCAGATGGCCTGATTTATAGACTTAAATAGTCTAGAATGAAGGACTTCAATAGTTGATTAATAAGTTGATACTTAGCTGATTAATATTCGGACTGATCTTACTTTGTTTTGATATACAGCATTTGACCCTCATCTATTCTTTGTAAGTTGTCTTGTTAATTGTTTTGTAACTTATTGATCTGTTTTTTGTATGTATCAGTTAGCACCGGATACTGGTGTTGAATAAATATATTAAGCTCTTATTCTTCTCTGTGTATCATTCACAAAGACGATACAACATAGATATTAAACAATTCAAATACCTTGGGTATGGATCAGTTATAACAAATTTAGTATAGGAGTTATGCTAATAGAATAGGCTGCGCTAAGGGTCGTTTCGCCCAACACCGCAAGCTGCTACAAAGAAAAAACATTGAGCTAAATATTCGAATCATGTTCTTAAATGGACTTGTCAGATCGAGAGTTTCATATGAATTTCATGCATGGCGCCAAAATCGTTCAGTTCTAAGCTGTATACAATCGCTTTCTCAGATCAATAGCTAAAAATTTTTTCTAGCAAATGAATCCTTGAAAACTGGCGCTACAGAATCACAAACAAATAAAAATTCTAAGTAACAGAAACCACATTACTTGAGAATTTTCAACAGCAACAACAACTGAAAATGTAAGAAAAAATAATGACATAATCAACATGTTGACTTTCCAAACTACTTCAAACAAAAGGTTAGGAAGGTAACTCCCGTCACTACTGGAAAGCGCTATAACATTTTCTGGAATTGATAAACCCAGTTTCATGAAAAAAAAATTTAATAGATATATTTTATAAATTTCATCCGAAAGTAGCCATGGCTGCTCTTTCATTGAACGTCGGATGTTTCCTTATAAGGAAACGTATATTACCATTACCATTAACATGTCCTGTAAGCAATCATGCTTCGCCATATAAACGTCATCTGTCATTTGTCTTTCGACAACTGGAATTGATCTTATACAAATAGGATCCATCTCTTAGTTGGCACCTCTCCGCTATAATTAAATGGAAGAATTAGACGTTACCTGTTGTCTACCTTTCTACCGCGGAATCGAAAGACTCGTGTTTCAAATTCTCGATTTCTTAGCCGCATAGGCAAATGACTGCAAAACATTTTTCCCTTCCCAATTTATAGGCAGAAGTATACAAATGCATGCTGGGATTTCTTCCTAGCCAAGGAAAAACGCCAATTCTCGATGTCATCTGTCTTAGTTCCGGTTTGTCTTCTCTTGAAGTCAAAACGCTACGTTTGCTTATCTGAACTTGCTCTTTTGTTTCAACCCTAGTTCTTAATTAGTGATTTTTTTGCTATATTACTGTTGCTTTGCCTTATTAATGTTAATTTGCCTTGGATATATTGTTTACTTGCTTTATATCACTTTTTGCCCGTTTCTTTTCTTCTGTTTTTCTTGTTGTTTATTATCAATTCTTTTTGTTGGGCAGTTCTGTCATTTATTTACATTTAACAATGTCTAGTCACGCTACAGTTAGAATCACGCATGCAGCTAACGTAGCGGCTATTGTAAAGTAGAACTGGTGAATTGGTTTCAAATTTTAGCCTATCATTGGTTTCGCTAATGGGAAATCCATCCATTCTCCTCTCTCCAAGCAGTTGGTCAAGAAGCAGAGTAAACTAGTCATTCTCTAGTCATGCGTGTCAATCATTCTAGGAAAAGTACTATTCTGAATGTAAAACCGGAGAGAAATCACACCACTAAATTTCCCAAGATATGCCAATTCTTAGAAAAAGGAAGCTAGGGAGAACATTGATCGCTTACGTTCTGAAGGGACATTACGGTTGCAAAAAATCCACTTATTGAAATGTTGATCCGGAAAGAAAATATCTTTTTAAATAAACACGTTTAACTATACAGTAAAAAAAGGAGAGTATATATAAAATCTATATTTTGTTAACTTCTCCCTATCCTTAGAAGGTTTCAAAATGTGAGTTTTTAAATATCATTTTAAAATTATTATATTAATGTGTAGTACATTTGGAAGTTAATTTATTACTTACTAACAAAAGAAAAAAAATGATATATTTTCATGGCTAGTGTAATACTTTCTCCATGCCATAAAAACGATTGCATATGTTGTTAAGTCCTTACTCTTATTAAGTTTTCAGTTTTTTAGTTATTATTGTTTTACTCGGCTCTTCCGCGGAGTCAGGCTTTCCATTTCCCGATATCATATATTTATGGAATCGTTGTTGTCATCAAAAAGACATTTCCACCTCGCTCCGATATCGTATAGAAGATAATTATATTTATCTCACTTTTATTTGTGATATTAAACATTACAGTCAACAAAGACAAAAAACATACACTTTTTGTATTATATAGTAAGATTTCTGATTTTTCGCAACTTTTTTGCTCATTTTGTTTATTTTTATGAAATTGCAATTTTGGCTTCCTTCCTGTCGGTGTGGGGCATTGTTGCTTCGGCTTTTACACCGGGTGAGAATTTCGTTCCCATCGTAAGAGGATGGGGTGGGGTGTGATGGCTAAAAGAAAAACAATTAAAACAAAAGGAGAAAATGGGCGCGAAGAATGAAATATTGTAAACTCTTAATTCTTTAAAAGAATGGCGAATAGAAGTGAAGAGAAAAATCTGAAGACATTTTCTGGATAGTGAATGGAAAATCGTTTTAGAAGAGGAACCGGAAGAGGAGGAGGAGAAGGAAGATGGAAATGATGGCGTAGACGTGCCGTGATGTCGATGGGTGGTATTGATGGCTTTAGTAAAGATAACATCGTGGGGTGGTAAGGATTATGCTTAAAATTTGTGAAGATATTTGTTTATACTACTAAGAAATCGAGTCTTTAAGAGACGGGCTTTTTTTTCTTTTATTATTATTAATTTTTTTTTTTTTTTTTTTGAAATTCGCCACCAGAAATTCGACAGTAAAAACGTTGAACGGGAAATGCTTAATTCTCCCATTTAATATAGTGGATAGGTGCGATCGATCAGACGGAGAACAATTGAATAAAGAAGCACAGTTTCAGTTATCAATAAGGTGCTATCGAACGGGACGGAGCCCAATTGAATAAAGACAGTTTCAGATATAAATAAGGTGCTATCGAATGGACGGAGCCCAATTGAATAAAGACAGTTTCAGGCATAATATAGTGGATAAGTACCATCGTGCAGACGGGGCCCAATTGAATAAGGAGAGTTTAAGATATTAATAAGGTGCCATCGAACGGACCAGAGCCCAACTGAATAAAGAAAGTTTCAAACATTAATATAGTGAATAGATGCCCTCGAACAGACTGAGCTCAATTGAATAGTCAGTTTCAGATATTTATATAGTTGATAGGTGCCATTGAATGTAGAGAGCCCAATTAATAAAGGCAGTTTCAGACATTAATATAGTGAATAAGTGCCATCATACACACAGGGCCCAATTGAATAAAAACAGTTTCAGACATTAATAAGGTTTCATCGGACGGACGGACGGACGGACGGACGGACGGAGTCCAATTGAATAAACTCAGTTTCAGATATTAATATAGTGGATAGGTGTCATTGAATAGAGACAGCCCAATTGAATAAAGACAGTTTCAGATATAAATATAATGTATAGTTTTCATTGAATAGAAAGAGCGCAATTCAATAAGGACAGTTTCAGACATTAATATAGTGGATAGGTGCCATCGAACGGACGGAGCCAAATTAATTAAAGACAGTTTCAGATATTATTAAAGTACCATCGAACGGACGAAGCGCAATTGAATAAATACAGTTTTAGACATTTATATGGTAAATAGTTGCCATCCAATGGACAGAGCCCAATTGAATAAGGGCAGTTTAAGTTATCGAATGACGGGTGAAGACAGATTACATTTATTCTGAAAACAATTTTTAAAACGTTCCTAAAAACTTTAAAAGAATGGTTTAACTAATATTAGCCGTTTCCTTACGAGGAAACATTCGACATTCATTGCCCAAGCACTCAGTGCTGTAACTGGTTGAAATTTATAAATTTTTCCTCTTCAAGCAATTTTTCAGGAAAATGGATTCCTCAATTCCAGTAATTTTTATCTTTCTTTCCAGTATTCATGCGGGCTTCCTTACTAACCTTTTGCTTGAAGAGGTGTGGCATCTTAATTGTGCATTTATTCTCTCTTCAATTTAAATGTGTTACCCATTTTAGTTGTTGCTATTATTGAAAATGCTCAAGGGATGTTAATTTTATCTTTGTTTCATTTCTATGGGTGTCCACGAGGTTCAAAAAAAGAATGATCCTCGCAAAGATCCATAGGCTTCCCCCTCTTGAAGCCATTTTTAACCATCGATTTATGGCAGAAAATTGAAGTAAATGATGTCACTGTTTTTATTTTTGCTTTTTCTTTGTTTATTTTTGATGGTCTAGAATCTTTCTGGATCGACCTGGGTATGACAATAACCTATATTCGTATAGCAAAACCTCTTATCGAGAGGTTTTGTGAAGCGTGGAACCACTTCTTCATTGCTGTGGTTCCCAGGTTCACCGGGGTGGTAGCACCTGTTAGGGTCCCAGTTATGGGCAAATAGTGAACCCCCAAAATAGGGTCAAAACATTATGAAAATATAAAAATACATTTTTATTGTAAAATTAATAGCAATTTTCATAGTGAAAAATACGAGCAATTCATTTTTTTGAAATTACCAAAGCTCCA
The DNA here is from genome assembly GCA_903632075.3 of Acanthosepion pharaonis. Classification (NCBI taxonomy): domain Eukaryota; kingdom Metazoa; phylum Mollusca; class Cephalopoda; order Sepiida; family Sepiidae; genus Acanthosepion; species Acanthosepion pharaonis. The sequence continues at coordinate 2,320,066 of CAHIKZ030005407.1, read as the reverse complement.
ATGAAAATTAGATATCAGCATTAAATGACCCATAAGGAGTTGATATGCTGTTAAACAAACCAAACCAAATCCTTTCGGGATGTCGTGAACAATCAGTTTTTTTTTGTTTTTTTTTTTGGAACCATAAATTTGCGTTAATTGACAGTTAATTTATTGATGGTTACTTAGTATGGTAATGATAGTGACGACAAGTGGATCAGTTTGATCCCTCCAAAGGCACTGAATTCTATAAAATAATAATCAGAGAATAAAATGACCGTATCCGAACTATAAGAGGCATTGACTCAGATCTATGTCTCGTCATAAGAAAAAAAAATGAAGATCAGGCCCACGGAAAGGACTAATATCACATGAAAAAGATAACGAGAAAAGAAGAGATAGAGAGAAAGATAAAAATAATAATAATGCCAGAATAAAAGAAAGAAAGAAAGAAAGAAATAAAGAAAGAAAGGAAAAGCGAAAGAAAAGTCGAAGGAAAGACAAAATAGACAGCAAAGTCGAAAGAAGAGAAAGAAAGAAAAGAACAAGTTGTCAGCTTGTTGTGAAATGCAAAGACCACACAGAGAGAAACAGAAAGAGTGGTAAACAAGTCGCTAGAATGAGAACTACATATTTCCCACAGTTCTGAGCATGCAGACAAATCACTTCCGCTACGCCTGTGCATGTCCGCATCATACAGCAACCACTTGAATATCGCAAATAATTAAAATAATAATCTCATATTTGCAAAATCAAAGCGTTGTTTCTAACCTTAAGATTTGATGTGAATAATAATATGTTCCCTTTGTTTTTAAAGTATGGAAATTTAGTTTACGTTATTAACCCTTTGAGCTCTGCGTTCCTGGACAATTTTAACCTTTCTTCCTGAGCTCCTGAGTCAAAATTCGCAAATGATTGGTATGTAATGTTTCACGGTAGATATAAAAATAGTTACAAAAAAAATAAGCATTATACTTAACAGGGAGGAAGTATGATTGCATGCCTTTACTTTATCACCAGAATTCTTTCTTTGTGTTCCAGTCTATCCAGCAGGGGGTGTACTCTCTTGATACATAAGAATAGCAAAATACGATGCAGGTATTTACCCACCGTTCAACCGGCGGCATTTCTCTCTACCACCGGTAAAACGGTGGTCAGGGCTCAAAAGGTGAAGAAAGGAGTTGCATCGAAGTTGAAGGCTTGAGCCAGTTAAAGAATTCGTTTTAAGGAACACGAACCATACAAATGAAGATGTTTTCCGATTTTGAACGGACGTGTGGCTGGTGTAATGGGCAGCAGCATGGAATGAGAAATCGACAAGCCGAGTTTAAATTCCAGTTTGCTTCCCTTACGCGTAATTACCCTTAGGAAATGTATGAATCCATCTCTTCTCCTCCAGCTATGGGTTAAATATTAAGAATACTTTCTGGAAATAAATATTGTTATCGCCAAGAAAAACAAAACTTAATACAATATTCGCTCGCGAAAACGAAGAATTATTCTTACATTCCAAAATATATTTCGGCTTTAAATGACACAAAAAGTCTTGATAAACCGTAAAAGACAAACTATCAAATTCTATTTTGAACATTGAGAAAGCTGATCTGCATATTTTCTAATTATATTCTATGGAACACCTGGGAAAGACGTTGATATTTTCATGATTAATGGGATCTGGTAATTAGCAAATTAATTGGGCAAATTATTTATGTTATTATTCTGTTTGTATGAAGACTGTTGCTTTTCTTATCCTCGAATCATAGGGCATTATAAGCTTGATCCCCGGATCAAATGCTGTGCTTTTAGAAAGGCAAAACTTAGATAATAATATAAAACAGGTAAGAATTGGTTTAAAAGGGGGAGAAGGGAGGAGAGGGAAATATAATAGGAGGCATAAAAGTAGAGAAGAAAAAAAAACGAAAAGGAAACCAGGTGAAAAGAAAATATATATGTATATAAAAGATAGAATAAGAATGCCTTCAACAATCATTTCATAAAACACGGGTATAAAATCCTGCCTATGTCCCGTGACTACTAAAGATGTATCAGCTAACCTACGTCTTTGCCTATTACGTTACTCATACGTCATCTGATTGTGCCCCTTCCTAAAAACAGAAAAAGCGAAACTAATATGTTCTTATGTCTTATTTTTGGCACTTCGGTTTATATGCACACGATATGGTTAGTTTACAAAAGAAATCATTTTATATACTGACATATATTTTATATTTGTTTCATTCTATAAAATTGACTGTACAAACAGATGATTTTTTCAAATGTTTTTTTTTTTTTCATATATAAAAACTGAAGAGCCCAAATAATAAAGGTGTTGGAGGCACGTCCAAGAGGTATCGGAGACATGTTCTACAAGATGTTGAAGGCACGTTCTACAGACCGATGGAGGCATATTCTACAAGGTGTTGGGGGTCACGTTCTATAAGGTGTTGGGGGCACGTCCTAGTGTTGTCGGCAGCATGTTCTACAAGGTGTTGGAGGCACATACTAAAAGTTGTTGGAGACACGTTCTACAGACTTTTGGAGGCATATTCTACAAGGTGTTGGGGGTCACGTTTATAAGGTGTTGGAGGTACGTCCTAGAGGTGTCGGAGACATGTTCTACCAGGTTTTGGAGGCACGTACTCTAAGGTGTTGGAGGCACGTACTGTAAGGTGTTGGAGGCACGTTCTTCAGATTGTTGGAGGCATATTCTACAAGGTGTTGGAGGTCACGTTCTATAAGGTGTTGGAGGCACGTTCTAGAGGTATCGACGGCATGTTCTGCAAGGTGTTGGAGGCACATACCATAAGGTGTTTGATGGACTTTCTACAGACTGTTGGAGGCATATTCTACAAAGTGTTGGGGTTACGTTTTATACGGTGTAGGAGGCATGTTCTAGAAGGTGTTGGAGGTACAGACCAAGGGTGTTCATGATATTTCTCTTTGTTGGATGTAGCTGAAAGGATCTTAGTGCAATCTGCAACATGCCGCATACAGGCTCAATTGAATACTTGGAAGTCAATCGATTTTATCTGTAATCAGACTCTTGTCACCTAAGTGAAACGAGGCTGTTGCATTATCTTGTTGGAACAAACCATCACCACTCGGATTCGTTACGACCATAAAATGTTACAAATGGTCTGCAAACAAGATCTATATACAACACACACAGACTCCATCTTTACTGTGGGACACTGCGAACGTAAACTGAACGTAACCAACGCTATTACAGAACGACAACTAGCTTGCCCAACATTCTACTGACATCTTTAATCTATAACCCCATGCAGATTCTTCCACGCACAAACTCGACTCGTCTGACGAGGTGACACGCTAGTCTAATGATGGTATTCTCTTGACTAGGTGTGACCGATCCCTTTGTGTCAATATGTGAAATGTTATAGGCAAAGAGGTAGTGTAGCTGTGACAGTGTAGCCTAAGTAGCAATGGGACATGGACAGGATATATAGATAGTTAAATACTCACAATTAATATGTTTAATTTTCAAATACATTGAATTTATTTATTTTAGATAATTGTTTTACAATAGTGTACATCTAGAGACAAAAGAAAAAGAGATTGTTAAATATTGCTTTACAGCAGGCACCTTCCATATATTTACAAAAATTGTTTTTTTTTTTTCAGAAAGCTACAGTACCAAGAATCGAGACAAGACTGCCAATCCTCTCTTTTTTTTCCTGTGCGCGATTCCATGAGATAATTTTCAACACATGTATGATTCCATATATTAGAAAATGTGCAGATACGGAAGATATTTTTCTTTGTCTGTGTTTGCATGAGTCAAACCAATCCGAGGCTGCTGATGTGATCCCCTGGCCGTAGCTGTCACGGCAGTCCGTGACTGCTGGTATGCCCTCTTTTTCGCTCTTCAAGGGTCCGGATGTAGCCCCCTATACACAACAAAACTCTGAAATGACATTCACATATTAATGAGCCCACTCTTCTATGCTGGCTCAAGACATGTTGGAAAAGAGCGTTTGTAACGTAAAGCAACAACCAGTATTTTTTATCGTGACACCACCACTGTGAGCACTGTCAACCAAGAATCCACCCACCCTCATGAAGAGGGGCTATCCCACGCTATATCTCAACGTGATACTTTAATCTTCGCGGCAAATATTAAACATCAATGGAATCATTGCTGTGTAGCATTGCATCTCGCTGGGCTGGGTAGCTTTCAACAGGAACAAAGATGTGCTAACATGAAAACAAGTTTCTCATCATTTGAAGTCTAAGATCTTTGACAGATCCTACCAGTTGTGTTATATGACGGGGGTAGCCAAACTTGCTTAATGTAAGCGTCACATACGATATAGTTTAGATGTCTGAGAGCCGCAAGACATGAATAGATATTTTTGTTGCATACACATTAACTTTAAACTTACGTTTTACTCCAATGGAGTCTCAATCAAAAGACAGTACATAATTATAAAGCTTGAATTTTTTTTTATTTACCTTTTATATTAACTGTGATGAAAGAAAGAGCTCAGCCAACATAATTCCACGGGTCGCATATAAAAGGTCAAAATGCCGAATTTGGCCACCCCTGTTATATGGTCTCGATTGTGTTATCTGAGTGACATGGTCACTTCAAAAGCTCGCTACAATCTAAAACGAGACTTGTGACTAACAAACGCCTCAGCGACTATATCTCTATCAATGAGTTACTCAACATTACCAAGCTTAAACCATTCGCATCAGTTATCAAGTCAAGAGTACTTAAACTGTATGGTCATATCAAAAGATCAACTCATGGCGTGAGTAAGTTATGCCGAGAAGGAAAGTTTGCAGATAAGAGAATCAAAGGTCGACTGCCAAAACGCTGGCTTAATAATGTGAACTTTGCTGTTGGTCATCGAACTTTGTGAGTAGAATATCTCATGTTGATGCGAAGTCTGCAACAAGCGGAGTGAACGACTGGTAACTGTATTGGAAAATGTCCTCACCTTTGTTTCTATTATTACAACGCTTCGGCCATTTTATTCTCCAGCCGTCTTCACGTGTTTGTTGATCCGTGCAACTTTCAGTGAATTTCGAATTGAAGATTACTCGAAACAGCCAGCAGCTGAAGGCCGGAGGACACAACAGCCGAACTTTTGCGAGAAAAGCAATAAAGAACTGTCATTTAGTGGAACAGAACTCCGAGAAGATTCTTCCCCGGTTTTAACCACTTCAAATCGAGGTTCAACCGTTATTTAACCTACATATCCTCATAATATACCCTTCTTACCTTCTCCTCAACTTCAATAAATTTCTTTCTTGAGTGGCTCTTATGCCTTGAAAAATAGTATAAGATTTTTTTTTTTAGCCATCGTAAAGATCGCGGAGCTGTTTCAACCCAATCTTAAAAGCAAACTCGCATAGCAGAGTTCAAATGTGTATACGCATCCTTGCGGGTGATGTATTATTTTCCATTCTGCAACCTCCTTCCAGCAGACGAAACGTTGCCAACAATCTTTCGCCACTCTCTCACTCTTTGCATAGCAAATGTCCAAACGAGTTACATTTCTTATTACAACCGGTTAAGACCTTCTTAGTAAGGACCTACCATAACACGTACACTCAAATCATTCTCATTCCCTCCGTATTCCATTGGTAAGGAGGAAGTTCGATTCAGCTTCTTCCTCGGAAATATCGCAATTTCGAACAGACAATAGAGTGGATGCTTCCCCAAACAAGACTTAACTTCAACAACACTAGGGGTCAACCGTTGTCTTATATATCCTCATAATATGCACTTCTTACCGCCTCTTACAACCTGTCAGTAAACCTCTATATTGAGTGGCTTTTGGGTCTTGTATTATTGGAACAATAATGTAAAAACATAGTTCGAATGTAAATAATGTTAATAATGATAAGTCTCCATCTCAGAAATTTAAACAAAAATTAAAGTTATTAATTATCGTAATGTTCCTGTTAAAAAGCAACCTAGTATTGTAGATAATGGTTTTGAGTTCTATTCTCACTAGGAGCTCGGTTATTAGTAAAAAAAAAAAAAGAAAGAATTATATTGGACTATATATTGTTGCTTGCAGATTGACGAATGCAAACGTGAAGTTCTGAATATAACATCTTACGTAAAATCTCCGCTTGTGCATGTGTGTGTAAGTTACTGCGCTTTAAGACAGCGGTGCATTTGAAAATCAGTCGTTGTGCAATGATTGGTTAAAAGCAACGCGGCAAATGGAAGACGGATTGAAGAATATCGAGTTTCCGCTTTTAGGAGAAAAAAAAATGGCATGATATCGTGAGAACCAAATAAGAATTAGGGGAAAAAGACAAGGAAGATGAAGGGGAGAATGAGGGAAAGAATTTCATTAGTGAGTAGGTGATAAGAAAGATAGGCGAGGGGAAAAATGTGCTGAAGTAAAATGAAGGAAGATGATCAGAAGCAGATGGAGGGGGAGAAAAAAAGAGAAAGAAAGTAGCGGCAAGAATAGGAAGTGGACGACGGAAAAGACGGTGGAAGAAAAGAAGAGAAAGGAGTGAAAAAAGAAAATGAAAAGAATTAAAGGATTGGAGAAAAATTTGGAACTGGACATTTTAGAGAAAAGAATAAGTGACAAAAAAGAAAAAAGAAGAAAATTCTTAAGCAAAATAAATTAATAACAAAAATCATCAAAATATTTCCATAGAGTACAAGCTCAAATGAAAGAACATAAAAGTAGGAAGATTATGTTGCGCCAATTTTTCCAACTGAGAAGGTTTTACATGCCTGTTTTTTGTTATTTTGTTGTTGTTGTTTTTTAATCACTTCACCCCAAGCAAGGCAATAAAGCAGCTAAGATTCAAGGGCTTGCTGAGTGTGAGAGAATACGAGAAAAGTAAAAAATTATTAAGGATAGAGAACAATAAATAAAAAAGCATGAATTAGGAAGACAGAAGATAACGATTTAAATTGCATTTAAATTTTTGAAGATGACTGGAAAGCAAGAGATCGGTAGAGAATTCAACAAGCGAGAAGTGCGATAGAAGAAACTGCTAGCATAGAACTTACGGTTACAACTCGCCATTTCAACTACAAAATGATGAGACCTTCCCGCCAATCTAGTACTGCGCTTAAATTCATAAAAGTCTAGGTACCAAAGAAGAAAGTTCATCAGAACAATTACCATGAAAGTATTAAAAAATGACCTAGAAGATCAGTATTCGAAATCTTAGGTTCAAGACAAACACCTCTCGCAATTAATTATTTCTGTAACAAAGTCGGCACTTAATCATATAATGTGAATTTAATAAAAACTTGAATTTTTCTTTCATCTGATAGTAAAATATGCAATCGATCAAATATCGTTTCTTGCTTGAAGATTAAAAAAAATTCTGCGTGACTATTGGGTGAATTAACTGCCGTTGAAGAAAATATTTTCAAAATGCCATTGTAACGCCGCTAATTATTGGATCATTTAAGTGAACGATCAAGTTCAGGAGAATTATTCTCTACAAAAATATACCTGTTCTACAAACAACTTTTAGTTTTCCGTTGAACAAACATAAACACGTCAATCACGGACTTTGTATAAGACACACTTGAGGGTGTGAGACTAGACTAACGGTTAACAGCCTGAATAT
>CAHIKZ030005407.1:2302500-2307500 GCA_903632075.3 Acanthosepion pharaonis | reverse complement strand
AACGCAAATCACACCAAAAATATCATGAAATATAAGGAAAAGAACACCAGCCTGCAACAATAAATCCCAAAACTACAAATTTTGTTTGGAGGAAGAAAGAGCTATTATTACCTTCCCCGAACAAAACAAACTACTAAATAAGCGATCAGAACTTATCTCAAAATGCAGACATGAAAACAAATTATTACTACGTTACTTAAAAATCGAAAAACGAAAAGTATTAATAGATAAAATAAAAATAAAAACAAAATATATTAATCTAAGCAAATAATAAACAAATTAACAAACCACTCCCGCCATGACAACCGTTAGAATAGACAGAAAAGAATAAATAAAAATAAGAATAAATAAGAAAAAACAAATAAGTATAATCAATCCAATTAAATAAGTAATTAAGTAAATAATAAAAAAAATTAACAAACCACACCGGCCAAAATAACCGTTAGAATAAACTACAACAATCAATACAAGGCAAACTCCAAAATAAACGATCAGAACTCATCTCAAATTTTTTTTTTACTACGTTACTAAAAAATCGAAAACCGAAAAGAATAAATATAAAATAAAAATAAATGACTAAACAAGTAAAAAAAATTAATCCAAATAAATAAATAAACCACTCCCGTCAAAATAACCGTTAGAATGGACTACCCACATTGCACCACTGACACGTATATATAAATAGAAAAACCAAACACATGTGGCCTGATGATTGCGTCTAGCAGGAAACAGTCTGTCGCCTCTGAGTGTTGACTTCAATGTTCACTTTTATATCTATTTATATTATTAGTATATATACATACACAATAATATATATATATATATATATATATATATAACATTCAACTCTACTACTACCACTTGTATTACTACTAATAATAATAATAATGATAATAATGATAAATATACATTTCGTTCCTCACCGTTTGGTACAACTCCCTATTTTAGTGTTATTACCACCAGCAATCACTGTTCGCTATTATACAGGGTGTACGCAGCGTCACCGTGCACGTATATTTTTATTAACAAACCTGTTTCAATATAGAATACAGGAGGAGAATATGATTAGAAAAGTGCATAGTAACTTTCTGAACATACTTTATAAAGGACTTCTCAGCTTAACACTGTTATTAATTTCACTCTTTATAAAACAAAAAAATGTGAAATTCCTCATCATCAAATATGTTTGTAAAACTTCTAATAAATTTATTTTACGTCGAAATTCACAATAACTAATTTTCATATTAATAGATTGATTTTAATAATAATTCTATCGTGAAAACATTGCCTTGCATAATAAAATTTTGCCTCTTGTATAATCCTATCTGTCCCGCTGCCCAGTTGCCTTTGAGTAAGCAGATTCTGCGCAATCATTACTAATGCCTTTTCATAGCTGTTTATTTATAGTGACCTAAGGAAAGTAAACAACTTAGTTTTCAAATCATTCAGTAGGATTTTACAATGCACACTGAAATATACTGATCTTGCCTCTAGGTGCTGTGTATATAAATAGATAAATACACTACAGTTTCGGGTCACCATCTGTATTTGGAAGCATCACGAAAATTCAAAGTTTGTGTACCTTTTTCGAAACTGATTAACTAGCTCACTTCGGGTCAAACAAACTTTCACTTCCTGAAGTGTGTTATCATATATTCAATTATTATAATAGCAATAATTCCAGTTGTGTATAGAGCCCTGTATTTGATTGGAAAAGGTTCCGATAGACTCATTAAAGGGATTCCTGGTAGCCCATGCCTAATACAAAATACGGCTGTCAAAAGTACAGCTCACACATTACGAAGTGCTTTATCTATGGAAAATGTGCGTAATGTTAGGTTGTTTATTTTTTTATTTTACAAAAATGTTCAGTGGAAAATGTCATGACACCATTTCTGGCCTTAGGTCTCTAGTTCCAAATCAGAAGGAAATGAGTATTCAACAGAAATCAGAGGCAATAATAATAATAATAATAATAATAATAATAATAGCGGTTGTAGTGGTGGTAGTGCTGCTCCTGCTGTTGATGATGATGATGTATTACTACATAAAGTTTTCTTTTTTTTTCTTTTTGAATAATTTAGCTTGCTGGCGGATTTTAAATTTTAGATAATCCTCTCTTTAAAAAAATTGAACGACGGTTTCAGCATCCTAGCTTAGTAGGAGTTAAACCAAAGAAAGTATATCGTTTACTGATAATTAGATTTCTTAAGGTGATCCCAAAGTTTTGGCCTACAGTGTATATATATATATATATATATATATATATATATATATATATATATATATATATATATATATCATTATTTTACGATTTCAAACCTTGATTTATTTGGTGTGCTATTATATCTAATGGTAAAAGCTGAATAAAAACGCAATGGCAAATCGAGTAGAGAATGCTTTGTAAGCATTTTCCTTACGAAAATAGACCAGACGTGTTCAAGAGAACAGCGACTCTGCTAAAAAAGTCAATTAATACTTTTTGCCTTGCGATTCTTAGTCTATATTTCTTTTCTTTTTTTTCTTTTTTTTGAATGACATGCAGCCGAGTTCTTCTTTGAAATGTGCCGCTTCTGTCCGGATAACCGCCAATGAAAAGTGTAAATAAATCCTACTACAAATATTTGTTTGATATTGTACACGCTGCACAGTAGATTTGAACTGCTAATGCGTCCACCTGTTCATCATAACACAACAGAAAATTGAGCATGTTTAATATATATATATATATATATATATATATAATCTTTGATAGTGGATTGCAGGCGGTTCAAATAAAGTTCTAGGCTCGACAACCTAAAGTACTATACTTATACGCTGTTTAAAAACTGAGCAGAATTTATTTTTCTGAAAATGCGACAATGTGCGTAACGCCAGTACTTTTTCAACTGACCACTGTATTTTCTGTAGAACATGAATTTGTTTCTTCTGTCTTGCACTGCAAGAGCCGCCCACGTAAGGAATATCACTATTTTGATAATCTGAACATCTTATTGCAAAAGGGATTCTACAAAATAGCAATGTCTCAATTAATGAAAACATCACAAATGTCACATTCGAAAGTGGAATGGTATAATCACGAATTTCCCAAATGAATGGTATGATCACAAAATTCACATTCAAAACGGAAATAGTATGATCGCAAATTTTCCAATTTAATGGTATGATCACGGAGTTCACATTCAAAAGGAGAGTGGTATGATCACGAATTTCTCAATTCAATGGTATGATCACAAAGTTTACATTCGAAAGTGGAATGGTGTGATCATGAATTACCCATTTGAATGGTATGATCATCAAATTCTCAATCGAAAGTAAAAAAACTATGAACCTGAATTTCAAAATTGAAAGTAGAATGGTATGAACATGGACTTCCCAAATTAATTATATGATCACGAACCTCCTGTTTGAATGGTATAATTTACTCAGCGAAAAGCGGAATGGTATGATCATTCAAAAGTGGAATGGTATGATCATTCAAAAGCGGAATGGTATGATCATTCAAAAGTGGAATGGGATGATCATTCAAAAGCGGAATGGTATGATCATTCAAAAGCGGAATAGTATGATCATTCAAAAGCGGAATGGGATGATCACAAAGTACCCAATCGAAAGTGGAATTTTCAGTTTCAATGCATCTGGACACTGTTCAATTTCTGCTTATCACACAATACATTCCTTTTCAAAATATGACATCTGTGCGTGTCTAGATGAAGAGGTGCTGAAAATATTGTCTGTACGCCCTATAGACTCCCACGTAGAGCATTGGGTCACAGCCTCTCCACCCTAGGCGTTGCTGTTAGGATTTCACTAGCCTGTATGATTTTACAGATAATTTCAGAGTTGTCCTATTCCTAGACTGTCTGAGAGCCAAATCTAGGGAGCTCAGTCTACCCTCTGCTAATCGGAGGTGGGGGTGGAGATGAGATGGTTGATTACCGTTATAAAGGTATTTGTACGAAAGTGAACGTAACAGCCTCAGGTGGAATTCGAACTCCAATCCCACTTACCGCGCGGATAATTGCTGCACTACGCGTATATCTAGTTTTAGAATTACTGTGTTTATTTTTCTTGAAATGTTATCGTAAAATTAACAATATTCAATGATTATGCCTTTATTAAATACTAAATCTAAGCCAAATAATGTCTTAAACTCTGTTTTCATGCGTCTCAATTTTATTTAATGTCTTAACTGGTTGGGGGAGCGGTCTCATCAAATGAAGTGCAGAGTGCATAAAAAGTAGATACGATTTTTATTTGAATTTAGTATTTGTTATTGACTTGATTTCATTTCATTCAAATTGAAAAGTCCAGAGAAATTTGTTTCACATTTGGTATTTTAATTACCTTCAGAATACATGATCAATATGTATTTCTTTTTATAAAACTCACGCACACACGCACACACAAAACACATATATATATATATATATATATATATATATATATATATATATATATATATATATATATATATATATATATACGTATTTAGACAGCAATCCTTTTTTTTCATGCACGTTTCATTGAATATGACAGAAAAGATGCTTTGATTTAGTTTTCATACAATTTTTCATGTGATCTTATAATTTTTTTTCTTTTCGGTAAGTTAATTACATAAAAACTGTCCAATTGTAAGATCACACGAGAAATTGTATAAATAAATAAATCAAAGCGCCTTGTCTGTTATATTAAATGAAACGTATATATATATATATATATATATATATATATATATGACAAAAGAAAAATTTTTCTATACTAACACCTTTCGTCCTTTGAGGGATATTATCAAGGCAAATGTGGAAATTTTATTTCGTAACTTGTATTTATACACAAAAGTAACGTAGTGGAAAATATTAAATTTTCAAATTTTGAATTAGAGAACACTATAAAATATTCTGAAAACAGGTAAACCATGGCAGAGACTAAGTGATGTAAACTTATTGCCTAATAAACGAAAGTAACAAAGTTTTGTTATTAAATTTTTATTTAAATTT
>CAHIKZ030005407.1:2252500-2297500 GCA_903632075.3 Acanthosepion pharaonis | reverse complement strand
TGATATTGTTATTAAGTAAAAACTATATTTACTAAGCATAAATAGAAAAGTTTACTACAATTCAACGACCCAACCTCGCATTATTTTAAAAAGAATTTGGAATTTTATTTGTTTATGTGTGTATGTACGAACGTGCTGATTTTTGTAAATAAGGGCGTCCATACACGGCATTATCAGAAAATAAGAGCAGTAACTATAGTAAGTTTAAAGCCAAATTACCTAAAACTCAATTAGATTACCTAGTCTATTTTCCTAAATTTTTAAGATTATTGGGTAGTTAAAAAAGCCACTCACGTTATATTCGTCAAATAATTTTTATAGATATGTCTTGTATAAATAATTTTAGTTAAATTGCAGGTTGTCTTTAGAGCTGTCAAGTTGTTAATAAAGCTTTCAACACCTCATAAAAAACACGTGAGTTAGGAAATGCTTTTCTGCGATATTTTAAACTAAAATTAAGTAATATTTTTTCTAAATGAGATTAATTGAACTTTAAATCCGCTATTCTCCCTCGCATCAAGTTTCAGAAAAGCATATTTTATTTTTGAAAATTTTTTTGAATAAAGTATATTACGTTGTAATGGGAGGATTGTCAATGTAGCTAAAATCAGCCATTTTTAGCGATTTAAAAAACTGATTGCAATCAATTTACATTCATTTTGTAATACAGCATTGTATTTTGTTTATTGTAAACATTAAATTTAATATAATAGTTTGAAATTAAAACTGAAATATAAATAAAAGTTTCGAAAAAGATTTTTCAATTGTAAAAATTCATTTTTATCGCTTTTATTTGACGGCAGCTCTCTCTCTCTCTCTCTCTCTCACTCACACTCCCTCTCTCTCTTTTTCTCTCTCTCTATATATGTGCGTGTGTACGTGTGTGTTATCAGCTACAATTATTTTCTCACAAATCAAACAAATACGTATACATGTGATCAATTATGTATACAAGCATATGTTTGTGTTTGTGTGTGTGTTTGCTTATATAGTTTGTTAGAATTCAAATGTTTAATGTATAAATGTATATACATTATTATATAGATTACGAAGAGTTATATATATATATATATATATATATATATATATATATATATATATATATATATATATAATTAAACGAGACATAATAGCGTTTGAATATCGAGTTAAAGGTTCGTCATTTTTCAATCAGTCCAAAAGATCTCTCAACAAGAATCATTTCATTGATCATAGAATATCTATTCTATGATCTGACATTTACATACGTTTATTTCCCAATTTAAATTTTACAGTTAAAACTGTTAATTTTGCGAAATCTTTCGTCATATATATTGCACGTTATTAACAGAAATGATGTTAAATTTAATATAGGTTGAATTATATATTATGCGTATAGTAATTGCTAGTATTAATAACTAGCGTTATCATTTTATTATATATATATATACGTGTGTGTGTGTGTGTGTGTGTGTGTGTGTGCCTGCCTGTGTGTGCGTGCGTGCGTGTGTGTGTGTGTGTGTGCGTGCGTGTGTGTGTGTTTGGGGGTGCACAAACGTATTTCAAATTTTAAAAAAGTGCAAATCAAAACAAATTAGAAACATTTGTTGTCTCTAATATATATAGTTTCAATACAGATTTAAATGTCTGAAGGCACACCCATATTTTCTGGTGACGATTACAGTTTTAAAACACCCAATGAAATTCAGGTCACACGGCTTTCTATGCCAAGTACACGTGTTTCGTTTTGAAAAGCAATAATGCCATGTTTTTCAATTGGAACAACAATACCGTTTTTAGCGCACAACGCCAATTAAATGACCTTTCTACACTGAGACTAACATCTTACATTGCTGAATCAGTTTTGAATCACTTTATATATATATATATATATATATATATATATACTACGAAATGGACTAAGATCGACAATTATTTTAATATATTTTATTGTTATACGTTATTTATATAGGCAGAAATATTTTAAGCAAATGCTCTGTTTATAATAAACAGTATTAACAAAATTTACCGCCCTGAATGTCCGAGAAATTTCATAGAAAATATGTGTTCTACGTGTAGGATACAGGTTCGAATCCTGTCGGAGGTCGCATATTTTTATATGAAATTTCTCAGACATTCAAGCGAGTAAATGTTGTTAATACTGTTTATTATAAACAGAGCATTTACTTAAAATATTTCAGCCTCTATAAAAAACGTATAAGTATGTATATATATATATATATATATATATATAGACATACTTATCTTTCATTACTTATCCTTCAAGTTTTGCAAAAACAGCGCTCGTTAGGGTGAAATGAATCTATAGAATTCATTAATATGAATTTAAATTAACTGCCATATATAATTATGACAGGTAATTTGAATACGCTTTATAAAAACGCTAAACATTCGGTCCAAACAAATTTCAAACCTGTTCTATCTCTTAACTATTGGCGTTCTATTTTTTATATTGAGCTCTTTATTTTTAAAATTTTGCTAGCCATTAAACTTGTTAAATACCAGTAATTCCTTGCTCGACGTTATTTGCTAGGTGTTAACGATCTTTTATATATATATATATATATATATATATATATATATATATATATATATATATATATATATATATATATATATATATATGTATATATATATGCATATGTATACACATATATACACACACACACACACACACACACACACACACACACACACACACACACACACACACACATATATATATATATATATATATATATATATATATATATGTGTGTGTGTGTGTGTGTGTGTGTGTGTATCAAAACTGTCCAAATCGTATAAAACCAAATTTGTCCAATTTTTAGATTATGGTCTGTATTGTATCTTAGAAATGATTAAATATATCTTACTGGAATTCTCCGATTTTTTTATAGTATATTGGACTCTACTTTGAGCAATAAGAATGTTTAATTACTTTCTAATCCTAAAAGAAGAAACTTAATGAAATTGATCATAAACGAAAATCATACGATCATCATTAATTAATCATAGCTAAGGATCGGAGGCTCATGTAGGATTGAAATAAAGTTGAAATATATATATATATATATATATATATGTATGTATTATCCACGGATAATTTCCAACTTATTCAAGATGATCTACGCCCTCTCTAACCTTCTAACCTTCTGTCCTGAAGTAAGAAGTTGACTCAGAGGTTTGACGTACGATTTTATTTTCAAATGATTTTTTCACTACTCTGGACTATCAAAGGTGAAACTCTTCTTTCATGTGCCAAACGTAGTATGGATTGAGTTGGATCTTTTCAAATTGATCTCCTTATTTTGAAATGATGATCTCTTTTCCTGTTGTGAACTCTTGATCCGGTTTTTCTTTCTACTGTTCCCTCTTTTTAAAACTTATTTAATGTTCTCTTGGTAATTCTTGAATGGACTTTGAAGATGGAAGCCAGAGTATGAATGTTGCTACCATTACTAAAAGCCTGAATGATTTTTTTTTCTTTCGCCATTGATCAGTTGAGAAGACTGTGGGACTGACACGATACGATTTTTACCTATTCTCTTTCTAACTCAAAGGGTTTTTCAGTGATTCTTACGAAAAATCGCTAAATATCTTTTCTGAAAACTTGGAAAACATCAATTATTTTTTTTTATATATATATTAAACGTTTTCTAGGATGGACAATTGCACTGTAACACGATCTGGACAATTTTGCCGTTACACCCGGTATATATATATATATATATATATATATATATATATATATATATATATATATATATAATAAAGATAACTAGACTCGTTTCAAAAAATTCGAATTTTTGATTTGCTAATCAAATCAATCTCGAGGGAAAAAAAGGTTTTAAAAAAGAAAGAGCTACAAACATGAACTTCTGCCGACAAAAAATCGCACAGATGCAGGTCTGAAGCCCAAAGAAAAAAAAACCTGATACGAGTAACAACTAACTAACAAAAGAGCTCAATACAACCGTAGAGCAGACCTAGATATATTTAGTGAGCCAGACAAACCTGGTTTGGTTTCACCTAAACGGATCGTCAGGGGAAAGTTTGGCCAAACTTTCCCTGACGATCCGTTTAGGCGAAACCTAGGTAGGTTTGTCTGGCTCACTAGGTGTATCTATCTATATATATATATATATATATATATATACTGGTTCAATGAAATTCGAGCCCGAATAATAAATATAATTCGAAAGATAACCGTTACTATTATTATTAAGATTTTTTGTGCCTTGAGAGGATTATCTCTATTGTTTTGTTTTGTGTCTCCTTGTTTTATCGTGTCATGTCGCTTTCATGATGACACACATACACATATATATATTATATATATATATATATATATATATATGATAGGAAAAAGAACAAGTAGGAAACAGATCTCAGGTCGCAATCTAACATATTTAACGATAATCTAATGTTTAATGATAAAAAGCAAAGAGACGCTGATTAATGGTATGTTGTGGTTGGTTATTTTTTATTGGCTAGATATCTGTCACGTGTAATGAAGTAACAGATAATGTTCAATTTTGTGAGGAATATTCTGGACGCTAACTTCTGCACACTTCAGCTTCGAGAATGATTTTCACACATATATTTATATATATTCATGGTGTATTAAAAATACTTTTGCGGTGGGAATATTCCTCAAACCAAAACAAAGAGAAAAGTACATATAAACATATGCCTGCAAATCCTTCGTTTTTTAGTTATTAGGTTTAAAGAAAGTCAACTGTAGATGGCGCTGTGTTCCCATAGAGACTAGGTTACATTTGTAATTCGTGTACATTTGTGGCTAGTCTCTCTTCAACGTTCAACGTGTGTAGTAGTGAGTTAACTGAGAAGTCTTCCGTTTAACAATGGCAGCATATTCATATCGTGAGCAGGCAGATATGATTTTTACATATGGCCACGCGAATGGTAATGGACGCGAGGCTGCACGGCGATGTCAGATTTCCAGACCGAAGGCCGCTGGGTCATCCAACCTTTTCTGCTGTTTATTGTGCTGTTCCCGAGAAAGGATCCGTGACACCAGAAATTATGAATCGAGGAAGACCGAAATCCGCTCATACTCCTGGCCATGAAGAGCACATTCTGCAGGCCGTCGGAGACGATCCCGGTATCAACACACATCAAGTGGCCCTAGCATGTCGTACATCTCATAGTACAGCATAGAGGACGCTTCAAGAGCATCTCCTATATCCGTATCATTTGGAAAACCTTTTTAAATGTATTTTTGTATCTTGGATTGTACATATAACGTCTATCGTAAACTTTAAACATAATAACTCGAAACGAAGGATTTGCATACATATATTTATACGAACTCGCCCCCAAAGTTAGTAAAAGTATTTTTGACACACTCTGTATATATATATATATATATATATATATATATATATATATATATATAATTATTCTTTTTAAAAATACGATTCCATCCCGACACAGAAATTGCTGTGTTTCGAAACTGAAATTCAAGTCATAAGTTTAATTTAAAAAATTTAAATTTAAATTTAGAGCACAGTTTCATTCTCAAGCGATGTTTAGAATAACTAACCGATGAAATGTTTTACTCATTTATAGATTGGAATTGGAGGTGTAATCAGAAATACTAAAGAACTTTGGATTATTAATCTAACTGTTCTTTTTTATTATATCAATAATCAAACACACGCGCGCGCGTGCGCACACACACACACACACACACATATATATAAATATAAATATATGTATACAAAATTCACATTATGCGAAGAAAACTAATGTACACCGGAATAGAATGTTTCAGACATGATCAAATGATAAACTTATTCATCGGACTAAAGCTATATTGAAAATTCGTGGGGCTTTTCGAAAGAGGAGGGTTATTTTGGAATTTTATTCTGTGGCTCTGCACTCATATGAAGAAACAAAACTCACAAAATCAATGAACGACTTCAAATCAGTTTCAAAACAAGAAGCAATTATTTCACACAAGGGTGCTTATAACTTTGTCGTTATTACTACGACACTATTTTTGATTTTTGTTTTGGTTGAAACCCTTGACTTTGTAAATTTTGCGCGCGTTCAATAATTACAATTTTGCGCACGTTCAATAATTACAATTTTGCGCACGTTCAATAATTACAATTTTTTTACAAAACTGTTCACTAATCAGTAATTTCGCTATTAACATGTAAATTGTAAAATCAAATCAAATAAATGCAAGAGTCATGTAGCCTACTATAATTTATATATATATAAGTTCCTGCATATTAAAAAGTCAAATTTCTGGAAATCTAAAAACTAGAAGAAAATTTTCTTCTTCTATAAGCCGTGTCCTTTCGGGACGCACGCGATCATGTCTCTCCACTATTTCTTAACGCTTGTAGCTTTTAGCAACGTTTGTCTTTTTGCTATCCCTCCCAACCCCGTTCCGTCATCCATTAACCCGAACTGGTCAGAAAGATGGCCCGCCGTCTCTCTCGATCCCCTTCGATATGTCCTGACTGTGTCAGGTTTTCTAATCCCTCTTTTTTCATTAGGTGTTCAACAAATTTCAGTTGACTCTTTCTGATTCTGCGTTTCCATTTGTTTCAATTTTCCTGAAAACTTCTTCGTTGCTTACGCGCTCTGTTCATAGCATTCTCAGTATCCTTCTGTAGAACCAGATTTCAGTTATATCTAGTTTTATCTTCAACTGTGTGGAAATTATCCAGCATTCACAGCTATGAAGGAGAATTGATATTGCATAACACTTCAGCGCTCTTTACTTTTTTTTTTTCATTTTTTTTCTTTTCTTTTTTTTTTTTTTTTTGTTTCTTACGAAAATGTCATGCTTCTTTGTTTATTTGTTTAGCGGCATATCAACTCCTTAAGGGTCATTTAATGCCGAAATTTAACTTTCTTGCGAGCATTAATAATTTTCTTTAAAAATGTATTTTTGGTAATTATTTTTTTCTTTAAATGTATTTCTGGTAATTTTTTTTGTTCTGAAAATATATTTCTGGTATTTTTACTATAAAAATGTATCTTTTTTTTTTACAGCGAGGTTTACCTTTTCCAAGCCCCGGGGGCCACTCGAGGTAGAGGGTGGCATCTGGAGGTTGTTTGTGTGTATAGGAGTGGAAGATAACACTAGTCTTGAATAGGTTAAGAGTGTAGTGATCGGGAAAACACCCAGTTGGGAATCGGTTCCGAGGGGAAAACTGCTTGCGTGCATCCTACTTCTCACCGGTGAAATACGAAGGGAATGTGAACGATTCGCTACTATGTAAGTGGCATGGCCTGTTCTTACTGAGAAAGTTTCGTCGGTGGGACGAGGGAATGTAGTTCGTCCGAGCACTTTCCGTTGAAGTAGCGATAGAGCAGCGAGGTGCTTGCCTGTGAGAGAAAGGCTGGAGGGTGGAGAATAATTCGTCACCCACAAGACAAGAGACGCTTTTGAACTCTGTCAAGCCTGGGGAGTAAGGTCTGGACAACTCCCACCCAAATATCACAACAGTACTCCATTTTTGACTCTGTTTGTTAGTTCACTATTTTCCCATAGTTGGGACCTTAACAGGTGCTACCACCCCGGGTCAGGGTGGACCTGGGAACAACAGCCGTTAAGAGGTGGTTCCACGCTCCTCAAAACCTCCCAATTAGAGGCCTTGATGCCGTATGTTGTTTATCGTCATACCCACAACATTGCTTTTTATTATTTTGCATAGTTTTTGGAATGCATCTTTTGCTATTCCAATGCACCTCGGATTTCGTTGTCACATTTTACATCGTCTGTTATAATACAGTTATTTAAACCTCTCTACTTGTTTGATTTTGACATCCCCAATTCGTAGTTTGCATCTTGAATGTTTTTCTTTTATTGACAACCATATATTCTGTCTTCTTACAATTAATATTTAAACACTATTTACATTATTCGGACTATTGTCCTCATCTTTGTCGACATGTTTATCACAACGTTTCGGCCGTTGTACGCTCCGGCCTTCTTCAGGTGGTTGGAATGTCGAACTGGACCTCTTTATTTCATTTTTTTATTAGACTGTTCTAGTTCCACGTGCCATGTCTAATGGATGTCAGCTATCAGTTCCCCTGTTAATTCCCCTCTCCAAGTACTCCACCGCCTTAAACAGGTATTGAACTCACACTCAAGGACACATGGCACAGTAGATAAAGGCGCTAGCTAGATCCAGTGACAGGAACTAAGATAGTCCGAATAATGTAAATAGTGTACATACTACCTCATCTCAGAAATATAGACAGATACTTATATTTAATCGCTTTCTCGTGTCTTCATTACTTTGTCTAGGAGGGACTGTAGTCTTCATTTTGTGTCTGCAATAAACATAATGTCATCTACGTATTAAAATTGTTTAATAAGTGAAGCTCGGTGTAAAGAGAGGCTTCGGAAATCTGAACGTAAGAGATCCATTCGGCGCTCATCTGTTTCGACAGAAAACTGCTCCCTTTAGCTGAACACTTTCACGATTATATCAACTCAGCGTAAAATTCTTTTAGCTTCTTGTAATTAACATTCCCCCCCTTTTTTTTATAAGGATCACAAAATAAATAAAGAACGTTAAGCTGACAAGTGTCATTTGTTTATTCATTTATTTAATGGGAGTAGACTTTAAGAAAAAAAGATTTGGTTGCGTTAATATTTTAAGCAAGCAATTCGGGCTTGACTTTAAAATTCATTATTCGAAATCCCAATATTTTACTTGGATTTGATCACCGACCACTGGTGCTGGGGGGCGGGGAAGAACGCAAGCTTCTTCGACAAGAGATAGGCTCGTCCTGGGTTTGACGATAAACTACATCTGGCAGTAAGGTCTCTGATCGGGAAATTGGAGGATTTGAGGAACGTGGATTCACCTCTTAATTGATGTTGTCCCAGGCCTACTCCGACCTGGGATGGTAGCATGTGTTAGAATCCAGTTATGGGCAATTACTGAACCCCCAAACAAAAACAAATCACTATAAAAGTATAAAAATGCATTTTTATAATAAAAATACCAGTAATACATTTTTATATTAAAAATGAACAATATATATTTATAATAAAATTACCAACAATACATTGTTAGAGCAAAATGACTAGTAATACTATTCTGATAAAAATGACGAATAATATATTTTATTTGTAGTTGAAATCCATAAAATTGTGATCAAAATATTTAAATTTCAGCATTAAATAACCAATAGAAATTGAGATGACGCTAAACAAAATCAACCAACCAAGCAAGCAACTTCAAATTCTGATAGGCTTACGGCCACGTAACGTTGAAACACCAGTTCCCGTATGATCACCGAAGTTAAGACACGTCAAACCTTGTTAGAACCTAAATGGGTGACAGCTTAGGAATACCAGGTGCTGTAAGCTTGGATGTGCGGGTGGTTTAATGGATAATGGCTCAGAATTGTTAATCGAAGAGCCGAGATCCAATTCCAGTTGGGTTCGTTATATTCACTTAAGCGCAAATATTCTTGGGAAAGGTATGAATACATCTCTTCTCTCCACAGCTTTGGGTTAATTATTAAGGCTTGTATAACTAAATAATTATTACCCCGACCCAAATAAAAAAAAAACGATTTTTCGATCTAAAAATATTTACTAGCTTTAAATAACCTACAAGGGGTTGATAAGCCGTAAAAAAACTAATCAATCAATCAAACCAAATTCACTCAATTGGTCTTTCTTTAAGTTCACGCGAGATCAGAATCACAGTGTAATAAATAGTTCTGTTTTTTAACTTATTAGTGTTCACTAGTAGTATTCATCATCGTTTGAACAAATCACTTCTATGCTAGTTTGATATGAACAATGAGGAGAAAAAAAAAGGTCCTGATCAAGAAGAATATTTGCTAATTAAGTCATTATCTTCAATAGTTATGTCAGGACAACAAAGCACGACCTAAGTAGAGCTGAGGAATGTTGGGTGTCACCAGATATAGTTGAGTCGTTTTCTTTCATGCTTGGTTTATGCGTGACACATCATGCTTCTCTGCACATTTACTATCGCTCTACAAGTTACACACATGGTTTTTTATATATATATATATATATATATATATATATATATATATATATATATATATTTAAAAAATAAGCATATTATCCCTCACCGCTAACACGACTTCTGAAGATTGCCTTGTCCATGAAGTTCCGAGTATTGCTAGCAGTCAGGGATAATATGTATATTTATTAATATATACTTAATAGGTCTGTTGTATTACATCAAGCACAGTCTTATTAACACCGTCACTACCAAGCTCATTTTTATGCAAGGTAATGCTCCCTATCACAAATCAAAATTGATGAAGGAATACTTTGATAAACAATAAAGAGGATTTGATTGTGAATTTCATATCCGATTGGAATTCAATGCTTGGAGATGAGATTTGCCAGAACCTAATCAAGTCAATGCTAAAAAGGGTTGAAAAGATTATTCAAAATAAAGGAGGACCCATAGATTATTAAATATTTCGAACTATATTACCTATTATAATTAAATTATACCTGTATTATTCTTTATTTAAAGCTGTTCGGTTATGTTTCTATTGATTACTAGTTGCAGGAAATAAGTGTCACTTTTTTTGTTGCTAGAGCACAACCTCTGCAAGCTTTCACTATTTTTTTCAAAATCTTGGTCTAGTCTGGTCCAATATACGAAACTTCTCATCACAGATTTAATTCTTGAAATACTATAATGTCGGCTATGAAAATCCTTCAATATTCGCTTTTGTAACACACTCGGTATTATAACCCTTTGACTGAACATTACTACACTGTTGCATAGTGAGTAAGCGTTTAAGTTTGGATTTCGCTCTTTGTTACTCTCTCTCAATTGCTTTTGAATTTTCGCGATAAAAACGTCATTTTCCGCTTTTTCTTTTATTTCTTCCAGGGTAACTAGTAACTCTCGTACTACGTTGCACAAAACGTTTTTTATTACCATTTCGCTTTTTAATGCTGCAATGACCGTGTCTTGAAATGGTTGTACATTTTTAGGTATTAATCTTGATAATCCATCTGCATGTTCTAATTTTTTAGACTGTTGGTACTCCATCATAAAATCAATTTAATAAAATGGTACTCCAGCGTTATACTCTATTAGCTGTGTGCGTAGGTATTCCTTTCTTTGAAAAATATATTGTTAATATAGGTTTGTGGTCTGTTTGCAACCTAAAATTTCTTACAGGAATAAATTTATGAAATTTCTTCACAGAGAATATCATTATTAGATCCTCTTTTTCTATCTGGTTGTAATTTTTCTCTGTCATTGAGTTGTCCCAATGCTGCGAATGGTATACTGCGTTTCAGTTTGAATACTGGCGTCGAATCTTTTTTATTTGAATTTCGAACACCGACCTAGTGCATTTGACAGAAAATCTGAAAAAGATTTTTTAAATTTTTCCTGAAGATTTTCATTCTGACTTTTCAAATTGATCGCTTGTCCATTTACGTTTTTACAATAAACATTTATTGGCAAATCGCAAAGTTCAAATAGTTCCATCCAGTCAGTACCGAATAAGTTCGTAGCATATTTTTTAATAAATGAGCTTTAGTTTTTACAAGCTTATTACGGAATGAGACGTTGCAGGTCATTTCTCAAAGAAAATTTCTCACCAGAAACTGAAATCACGGATTTGGAAGTTTTTTTTAATAAAGGGTTACCAATTTCCTTCTATGTGGTTTCCCTGATTATTGAAATATCACTACCAGTGTCCAGTAGCATTTTCACACCTAAATTATTTATTCGCACGTTCACAAATTTCCTTTTGTTTTCTGTGACCATTTTCCCGTCCCAATACTGTATACGAAATTTTTCCTGTGAGAATTTTTTTTTGCAATGTGACTTTATATGTTCTTATTTACCACACTTGTAACATTCTGTATTTTTAAATGGACAATCTTTTCCAAGTTGTCATTTACCACATCAGAAACAAGGATTTATTCTTCTTTTTGTACAGTTGTCCTTTGATGGTACCAATGCACATTCTTTTTTTCTGAACTTCTTCAGCATCGTGTTTCAAACTTAGAATTGTCTGGCATTCGTCCACAATTTCTTGCACTGTAATATTACTGTTTTGTTCAATTTTCTTTACAATTTGTGCTCGTATTTCAGCATCATTTTTAGCTGGTTAAACTTGAACGGAAATTAACCCTTTAAAATATCTGAAGTCATTTCCTTTGTTCTAAACTTCTCATGTTCTTTGTTGATTATACCAACCTAAGTGACCATAGTTCTCTTTTTTTAGTTAGATTCATGCGCCTCCGACGAGCATGAAACAGAGAACTCTTGTCACTGAAGACTTTCTTCAGAATGTATAGTGTATCTTCAAACCCGATTTCACCTGTTTTTTTTGTTTTGTTTTTTTTGTTGTTGTTGTTGTTTTTGGTAATATATATTTGCAGTATTTTCATACTCTATCAGAGCTATTTTCCTCAACAACAATCTCGTTTTTCTCGCATCTTTCCAGCCTATGAAAATGTCAGTCTCTCATCAGGACTGTATACAAATTTTGTTATGGTATTTTGGACAGCGTCTCGCATAAGCGACGTTGAAGAATTTGTTTTCTTCAGAATTATATCCAACTTCAGTTGCTGTTTTGGAAGTCCTAGCAACTGCTGATTTTGTAGTTGTTGCTGTTTCTGTTGTTGTTGCTGCTGTTGTTGAATTTCAACTATCGAAGCCAAAATTTGCTCCAGAATCACAAGAATATGTTGTTTTTTCTTTTTCACAAGAAAAAAAGTTAAACCAACGTGGTTGAAATTAAAATTCTTGTCGTCACCTTTATCAATGTTTCCGAAGCAACAAGTATATTTTTTCGAACTTCTTCACTCGGTATGAGTTTCCAAAATCCTTGTAATTCCTGTTATAGATCATATGAGTTCCTGAATCCTCGTTACTGCTCTAAGTCCTAAGAGTTCCGAATCCTCGTCACAACGGTTTTAAATCGCCTGAGTTTCGAATGTCGTGTCGCTACTGCTACAACGCGCATCGTAGCGGTTATAATATAAGTAATGCTTCGCGCACTTGCCATGACGCCTGTATTAATTAGTCTGAAGACTGACTCCAAACAGGATGTGGCAAAGGAACAGTTTTTACGTGGGGCGATTCCGAGCCGGCAGGCTTAGGCCAAATTTCAACTTAGACCCCGCATACTCAGAATCGGGTTTGTCTACCTCCCCAGACGATATTCTCTTCTTCGGCATAGAATTCGACAAGTATATCACAAACCTGGCATTCAATTACCCGACTTGAAACGGCTGGTATTTATCAAACCTCCCCACAAGGCAGGATGTGGTATAAGGCCGATTTTTACATGTGGAGATTCTGAGCCCGTAGGTTCGGGCAAGAATTCCCCGTAGACCATTGCATACAGGAAACTGGGTTTGTGTACCTCCCCAGACGAGATTCTACTCTTCGGCATAGCCTCGTCTGGGTTCCTCTCTGCCTTTCGACAGAGAGTTCGACAAGTCTGTCGCAAACCTTGCTGTGAATTGCCTGACGGAGATGCGACTACTTCTCTTGCCTTGACCTGAGCCTTTATAGTTATGGACTAGTTCCTATAGTCATCAGGAGTGTATTATTTACCCAACAGTTCGCTACATGATATCTTTAACATAATCCTTACTTGAAAGAAATCCAGTGGAGTGATACTTTGTGAACGAGGTGGCCAGGGAATTAGACAATTCCTACCAATCCACCGGTCTGGAAGTTTAAGGGGTTCATTTAAGAGTACTTCTTCCATGAACAGGATACCCGAAATGCACAAATTAAAGTGATTAAAAACTTTGACAATTACTGAGTACATAGAATAAGTCTGATTAAGATATCTTATCAGTTGCCTTTGTAATATTTTTTTTTAATTTGTAAAGAGATTTTATGGACACCTTGCATAGTTATGGGGATAATTTAACACAGTTAAAGAATGTAAGTCTAATTGGCAAGCTGAGTTCAAATTCCGGCCTAGTTCTTCGTGTTCGCTCTTACACATTGCTCTTTGAAAAAGTGTGAATCCATCTCATTTTTTTTTAATCTCAACTATGGATTAAATAAAAAGCTAGACTGAGTTCTCTAATCTTCGTTGGCAGCCGGTCTATAAGAAAAACTACTTCGAATGCAAAACCAAATAGAAGACAACAGTAAATTACTTCACTTTCTTTCTCAAGAAATCATAGCAATTCATAGATAACAAAGAAAAATTAAAAACTGAAGCACGACGATCTCCTACATCCTGGTTAGGGAAGGCTGAGAGTTTTTTTGTTATTGTTACTGAAGAACATAAAAAAAACTTGCATCAATGTGGTGAAAGGCCTTATCTTTGGGGTAGTTAATGAAGATCGAACTATATGAAAAATAGCTTGTTACTGAACACACTATCAATCATTAAACGCCGATTCTCTAAGCTTAGTTTAGTTTGGCAGAGAGAAGAAATGGCAACACTTAATAAAGATAATAAAGGAAAAAATATGTGGAGAGTCATGACTGTCTACTCTTTTTTACCAAATATAATTGTTTTAGGAAGATTTTATAAATTTTAACCAACAGTTGCACTGGCTACTCAGTCGATGAATGCAGAATGTTTCCTTATAAGGAAACAGTTAATATTACCATTATTATCATTATTGGCATCAACAAGCTACAAAATATATGAATATTTAGATCTATAACATTAAGCATATAATAGTATTTGAAAGCAATTTAAAGATGTACAAAAATGAGGAAGTAGAGGCAAAAATGGAACATTTTTAAAAATAAAGAAGTCTTTAATCCAAAAAACATTTTCCTCTCGTTCAAAAATAATAAACAGAGTGTATTTCTTAATTACATCACGTCATGCAAGGCAGTAAAGCCACTAAGACACAATGGGTTACTAAGTGTGAAGGTTTAAAAAAAAAATGAAAAAAAGAAATGTTATTAATGGTCGATAACAATAAAAGAGTAATCAAGAAGACAGTAGATAATGATTTACACTGCATTTAAATTTTTGAAGGTTAAAGTTGGCTGGAAAGCACGGAGAATTCCACAAGCGAGAAGTGCGAGAAAAGAAATTGTTAGCATAAAACTTACGGCTACATCTAGCCAATTCAAATGTGAACAGATGAGACGTTGCCGCTAATCTAGGCACACTTTTCAATATCAAGGATCTGCAGACCTTTGCAAATACAGAGTGTGTCATAATTCCAGTGGAGAGGTGCTAGGTATTTATTCTATCTCCCCACTAAAACTAGTTATGACACAGGGTCTTTTTTTAATATAGTATCACGAGCTCGTAC
Organism: Acanthosepion pharaonis; assembly: GCA_903632075.3. Taxonomy (NCBI): domain Eukaryota; kingdom Metazoa; phylum Mollusca; class Cephalopoda; order Sepiida; family Sepiidae; genus Acanthosepion; species Acanthosepion pharaonis. The sequence continues at coordinate 2,282,223 of CAHIKZ030005407.1, read as the reverse complement.
ATCCGGGCCAGGAACAGAAATTGCCCGCAACCCCCGCAAGCATCGGTTGCGCTGGCCTCGGTGCAAGCACCGATCCCTCTCTCTGGTGCAATGAGAAGGCGCGGCTTCGGGCAGCTGTTCCCCAGGGCTTTAATTATATAATGCATAATTTTCCTCAGTTGAGACTCTGTCCTTTGACGAAACCACCCCTGAGCACACTCTACCCAAAGACAGAGACGCAACTGAGAGATGATAAATAGATGTGTAAAAACTTTTCGGGAGATTATATAAGGTTATAAACATAAAATATCTTTATGGATCAGCTACTATAATATCTGACCCGTAAAGCTGAATAAAATCTGGAATAATCATTGTCTTGATCACCTCCAGCAGTTTGATTCTTATAAAAGCTGCATTCTTCAGGATACCAGCATTTGCATTCGTACCCGTTGTATAACGAGAGAGTCAGATAGATAGACAGAAAGAGAGAGAGAGAGAGAGAGAGAGACGCTCATCAAGAAAAAGAGAACAAGAGAAAGAGAGAGACACAAAGAAAGAACGAAAGAGAGGAACAGAAAGAGAACGTGAAAGAGCGAAAGGTTCACACAGAGAAAAAGAGAGACACGAAGGCACAGAAAGAAAAAGAGAGAAAGATGTACAGAGAAAGAGAAAGAGAGAGGCGCAAAGAAAGAAAGAATTTAAAGAAAAAACAGGGGCGCAGAAAGAGAACGAGAGAGAGGCACAGAAAGAGCAAAAGGAAGGAGGAACATTGCAAGAGAGAAAGAATAGGGAGGGGAACAGCGAGAGAAGGAGACAAAAAGCAAGTGTGAAAAGGAAAGAGGAACCGCCCTTTCTAATGAAAGAGAGAGATTGTTCAATTAAATCGACACTTAAACACACTGACACTTTATTAATATATTTCTGTGCATAAACCCTTTCGAAAATATTTATAATGGTGCCAATTCCTTATAGTCCAAAGGTCAGCACTTAAAGCTGATGGCGAATGCGGCTAGGTGGGCATTTGAGAGTAACTCCTCTCTCTTTGTAGATCTAGCTGCAGCTGGATCACGCAGCAAGACCTGCCCAGCCACCTCATCGCGGCACACGACACTCCACACGTCCCCGCATCTAAGAAACCGGACAGGATTCCGAGTCAGCTTTTTTCATAATTATATCACAGAAAAACGAAACAAAGTCGTCCGGGTTGATTATGTCAGAGGGGAAAAAAGTGTTGTTTTTTTTTTCTGTTTTGTTAAATATTATTTTACTCCCTCCCTCAGTATTTTCTTTCTTTCTGGGTTTAATAGAATCATTCTATTGGTTTATAAACAAGTCAGGCTGAAAGTGCAAATTCTCTATCGTTCGCCGAAAATAAGAATCATTGGGTTTTGTCAGTTTTTAGACGACTACTTAGGAACTATGTGTATTGTAAAATGCGTTTTAATAATCTTTCACTTTTTAGATCTGTTTTTTTTCTTTCTTTCTTTTTATTATTGTTCACGCAATACAAAATTCGAGAGCATCCTCTCAGGAGTTCCTTCCAGAAACTGACAGTTCTGGGGAAGAAGCTGACTAAGTGAAACTTCTTCCTTACCAAAGGAATACGAAGTTAATGTCATGTACGTGGCATTTAGGGTCCTAGTTTAAAATGGGGGGAACTAACTGACCGATTGTGTTTTACGGCTTATCAACCCTTTGTGGGTTATTTAAAACCGAAACATATGTTGGATTTTTTTAAAAATCATTTCAACCTAAGCAAAATGATAATGCCACCAAGACGAAAGGGGTTACTCTGTGTCAAAGAGAAGGCTTTGGAAGGAATTGAAAACCCAGTCATAAACAGGAAACAAGGGATAAATATCTACTGTTGTTCAAAAGACGAGAAAGGGTTGTGAACCAGGTAATAGGCCTAAGAATAATTCTTTGTTTAACACTATTTTTCTTTGAGTTAGCAACGAGTCCTTCCAAATACAAGTCCTAATATTTAACCCATATCTGGGGAGAAGAAATGGATTCATACATTTTACGGCTATATGGGCGTAAGTTAATATAACGAATAGTGAACATAAGGAATATAGCTCCATTGAACATTTGCCATACTAATAGCTAGATGCTAGAACCTATTCTTCTGTGTTAAAGCGTTTAAAAGGTGGAAAACAATTCATCACCCACAAGGCCGCGTAACCGACATTAAATTTTGTCAGAACAGGAGAGTGAGCACCAGCCCAGATATGGTAGCAATATTTCATTTATCTTACTCTTGTAAAAGACAGGAGGTATTAGGGATTTTCTGGAGCAATACTAGGAATCGACCATTCTTCCAGTATCTTTAGCTATGACACGAATATACGAATGCTACTTGAAAACGGGCACTGGAAACAAAAAGGTCACTTTTACTAAGAATTCGAAAGAAAGTGTTGAAATTCCTGGGACAAATAATAAAAAAAAAAAAGAGTGCTTGACGTGTTTGGCTTGTACAGGGCGTATTAAAGACAAGAGGAACAGAGTGATACATCGTTTAACCTATCGAGCAGAATATAGGCTAGTAGTAATGGCATGAGTACAAAACTGCTTTAAGCTACAAAGGATAGGAAGTTGTGGAGAGACATGATCATTCACATCCTGAAGGGAGAGAATGCAAGTAAGAAGAATGTGCTGTAACTCACAAGTTTGGACAGGTTTAGTCAATATTTATGACCACCTGTCTCACCGTGGAGTAATGGTTAGCACACTGAACAAGCAAGCTATTTTTACTTGAGTAAGGCCATTTCTTACATTGGTCTTTTACCTTGGCGTGCTTTATTTAAGGCCCGTAATCGGACGCCTCTCTAAAACTTAATCGTTCCACTGGGAGTGAACATTTTTAGTTTCGGCTTGGGTCTACAGTAGCTTGCTGCTCTAGGTGGCATAAGAATATTTTCCTTTTTATATTTGGAATAATTTTAGCTTATTTAATTGAAGCAAGTACAAAATTTATTTATTTTATTTCCTTGCTATATTATTTTACGTTTTCATTGCAAAAACAGACTTTTTTTCCCTAGAAATTCACTTAAAAAAAGTAATTTAGGAAACTTGGTCTTGTTATTTCGAAGCTAATTTAACATTTTTCAGTTAAAATTTTGTGGCTAACGCGTGTTGATACAGACGCAAAAGAGGCCCCGGATCACGTGTGGACATGTTCGTCAACACCAGTTACATCCGGATTTTCACCGCTAGCAGCGGGATAGCTTGGCATGTCTAGATCCGGGCCTCTCTGCAGCTGGTCAAGATCCGGGCCTTTGTAAGTTGCCTCATGCTAATAAAAGTAACGGGGAAACCAGCAGTCAGCAAAAGACGGCTTTTTGTGAAGTCGGTCCCGTTGTTCCTGAAGGTTTCCGGGGCAGTGTCATTTTTGTTACCTCCTGTCTCTTTCCCCTCTCCCGCTGTTACCCCCATAATTGACTGGGAGAGCAATTGGTTAGGTGTTTCCATCAACCTCAAGACACCCTTTGCTTACTTTACATTTAATATATTATCTCTGAAATTTTTTGTTCATAAACGCAAATACACTGATAAGCAAATTCATTTGTTTGTTTTTATAATGTGCATTTCTGTTTCAAACAATTAAAAATGTATTTTGAATTTTTACCAGGCTTTTATAGCGAAATGCACCATTAAAATTTTACTCGTGTAGATAGAATTAATATAAACAGTATGGTGATTTTCTAAGCTTAGATATGGCACAAGGCCGAAACTTTGGAGCGTCCAGTCTACTCTGTCATAGTAGATCTAGCGAGACAAGCTTGCTAACCATTGCACCATGTCGAAGCGCTCATGTATTGGAATGGAATGAGGTCGTGATAAAAGTTTGAAGTCATTCGAGCAAACATTGGAAAATTACCATTTCGGTTAGGCAATCAAATACCTTCCAATCTGATAAGAAGCCCAATGTTTTTTCTAAAAACAAGAAGCGAAAGGAATGTCTTAAACTAACGACATCAAGTCACGTCTATTTGATAAAGAATTTTTAGAAAGTGCGAAAAAAAAATGGACGCTTATACCTCCGTCTTTCAAATGTGTGTTATGACTTGATGGCCGCACATACGAACTCCAGTGGACACACTTATACTAAGTTTGCCACCGCTTAGAGATAAAATCTTTGCAATCGATGAAAATGGTTCTGGAATAAAATCAAATGAGACAATGAAGTTGTGATTAGATGATAGGAAAGTGAAATGATAAAAATTTGTGGAGCCAAGAAATAATTACGTTATCAATTTAGATTATGAAAGAAAGTGTGTCAGTCAGTCATGTGCCATGCGTGATACACGCTTAGGCTATCATGTATCTTTCGATACCTGACTAACGAGGCAGATTTTTCCCGCAGTAGATTGCCATTTCTTTCTTCGGTAGACCAGTTGCCATCCAAGGCATCCCGGCCTGTTCTGCTATTTACCCATAGCTGGTGGGGAGAAGAGGATCCATACCATTCCCACGTAAGTGAAAGTAATGATCTGACTGGGATTTGAACTCGGCTCACAGATTTTTCAATCCGAACTGCTATCCATTACTCCAGCATGCCTCCTAAGAAAGTGAGAAATGAAGCAATTTATTATCTATACTATTCACATACTCACACCGTTTCAACCGTTGTATCCACTGGTCTTCGTCAGACATCGATCCGGATAACCTACAAGGAATTTCGCACTGAAACCTTTATATAATCTACAGGAGTAGACTATTCTCATTCCACTGGGGCACCTCGAGGCGGTGTAATGGTTAGCAAGCTTGTCACGCTAGAACAATTACAACTGAGTCGTGAGTTCGTTCCTCACTGGGTGCTTCATATATTCGGCCTTGTGCCACAGCTACGCTTGGAAAATCACTATTCTCATTCCACTGCCAATGTCTAGAGATATCCCGTTCTTATTTTTAGTATCGCTCAGTTATTGCTTGCCCTATTTTTACTGAATCCAAGAACACCCTGCCCGGCCCAGGGATTGAATTCACAATTGTCCCACGGGACAATAGCTTAGTGGATTAAAGCATTGATTCGTGAATTTGGTGGCATAGAAATTGTTTTTATTTGCGTTTGGCTTGCGAAGTATTTTTTCTTTGTAGTGTGAATTACGAGATCTTTTTTTTACTTTAGAGAATATGTGTTTATGAGAAAGTACGTTTTTGATCGTGTATTGAATTAGGAACTGTTTGGTTTGGTTTGAATTGGAAATGTATCGAGGTTGAATGTGTTTTGAATATGTTTAATGTAGGGAATTTGTCTTTGACTCTAGTTGAATTAGAACATGAGTTTTACTTGAGCTTTAAAATATGATGTACGTTTTTTAAATAGTTTTGTATTAGGAAATGGATTTTTATTTTGAGTTGGAATTAAGGTGTGCAATTTTGCTTTTGATTTGAACCAGCATGTGTTTTAATTTCTTGTTTTTTTTAATATGGGTTTGAATGAGAGTATAGATTTACGTTCAGTATTGAATTAGAATTTTTAAAATTGGTATTGAATTACTAACTGTGATTTTGTTATGTGTTTGAATTAGAAGGTGTGTTTTTGCGTAAAATTTAATATGTTTTTACTTTGTGTTTGAATTAGGGTGTGCCTTTTTTAAAATGTTTTTATTAGCAAGGAAATTTTTGTTTGGGATCTGAACTAGTATGCATTTTTTGCTATAGTTTTAAATTAAGAACTGTATTTTTCAAATGAATTTTAATTAAGATATTTTTTATTTTGGATTTGAATTTGGATATGTTCTGTTTGTTATGGATTGAAATGTTTTATTTTTGGTGTTGAAGTCGAATATTTGTCTTTGCTATAGATTTATATTAGGAAGTGAGTTTTTTCCTTGGATTGCAGCTAAGTTTTTTTTTTTTTTGCATTTTGTGTTCAATTATAGTATGTGTTTATTTCACGAGTTTGCTCTTGGTTTAGGATTTCTTTTTGTGGTTTGAAATACATTGGTTGAATGAGGGAATAAGGTTAAACTTTGGTGTTGAATGAAGAAACGTGGTTTGCTTATGGTTTGTTGTATGTTTCCATTATTGGCTTGAATTTAAAAATTATATTTTTGCTAAAGAAAATTAGAAACTGTCGTTCTGAAATGGGTTCAAATTATGATGTGTCTTTTGCCTTGGCGCTGAATTAGAACGTCTTTTATTTCTGGCTTCAAATTGTGGTATGGTTACTAATTTGAAATAGGACGTGTATACTTGATTTGTTTTGAATTAAGAAAAGTATTTTTCTTTGTGCTTGACTTATTGAGTTTTTAATTTGGATTTAAATTAAGATGTTTTTTCGCTTTGACTTTTTTATTAGGTGAATCATTTTTAATCAAAATTCTTACTGTTCTCTAACACATTACCGCAGTGAACGCATCCTCAAAAACTATGATTCTAAACCACATTAATCAATGCGGGAATATTTGATCAACTTGAAAACTTAAAAGTATTGTTTAAACATTTCACCCCAAGCAAGGCGGAAGTGCCACTAGCCCGCAACGGGTTACAGAAAGTGGGAACAAGAGTAAAGAGACGTGAAAGAGGAAAGAATGAAGAGAAAGACGGGGAATAGATCAAGGGATCTGGAGATGTCGATTGACATTGCATTTGAATATTTGAAGACTATAACTGTCAGGGAAGCAAGTAAGAGGAAGGGAGTTCCACAGACGGGAAGTGCGAGACATGAAGCTAGTGACAGCTATATTTAACCGTTTCGACAGTGAAAGGGTGGGACTGAGACGCCAACCTAGTAGCACGTTTAAATTCATGCAGTTTGGGAACCAGCGAAAATAGCTCGTTGGAACAGTTGCTGTGAAAGTATTTGTAGAAAAGAGAGAGGGAAGCGACAGCACGTCTGTGAGAGAACGATCGTAAACAAGATGCCACATCAGTCGCTTTGCATATCCGTCTCTGGATTTTGTTGAGGACGTTAAGATGAACAGCTGGGGCTCCAGACCATATATGGCAGCAGTATTTCATGCAAGGACGAATGGTTGATTTATAGATTTGAAGGATGAACTATGGCGAGTAAACATTATTAAATATTTTTAAATAGGTATAATGTAACATTATATTAGTAAATTTTATTTACTTTAACATATTTAATCGGATAAAGAACCTCGAGTTGAACTGCCACGTTTCTAGATCATTTCACGTTAATGTAAGGGTCCACCAAGGGTTCTATCCTCTGGACCTACGTTTTTTCTTATCTTCATTAAAGACCTTCCCGGTGTCATCAATTCCGAACTAGGTATATATGCTGATGACATAGCTATTTACTCCTGTCTAAATAGTAATTCCAATAGGGCCGACCATGTAAAACCGGCAGCTTCTCTCAAAATGAATTCCAATCATTTGTTAATTGGAGTAAGAAACATAAATTTTAACGCCTCCAAAACGAAACTAACATTTAGTCATCACAGAAAACCATTTTCGTTCTCCATCAGTATGGCCGATGGAGGACGAGAGCAACTCATTACGCCGTCTCAGTCTCACTTTTTCTACAGACATGAGGTGGAGTCATTATATTGAATCAATTGTTAGGGCTGCTGCTAAGGAGATTGATTCACTGTGTCGTGAGAGGCGATTTTTCTCGTAAGAATCCATCTTACATAATTATAAATCGACCATTCGTCCGTGCATTGAATATTGCTGCTATATCTGGTCCGGTGCTCCGGTTGTATATCTCAAGATTCTCGGCAAAATTCAAAAAAGGGTCCGTAATATTATCGATCCAGACCTGGCATCTCGTCTTCAGTCACTTCCTCACCGCCGTGACGGGGCTTCTCTCTGTCTTTTCTATAAATATTTTCATGGCAGTTGTTCTAATGAGCTCTCCTTCTTAGTAGCTTGACCGCCTGAATTTTAGCGCAGTACTAGATTGGCAACTAGGTCTCATCGTTTTACTGTCTAAATAGCTAGATGTAATTGTAAGTTCTATTGCAATAGTATCTTTTCTCACACTTCTTGCCTGTGAAACTCTCTTCAGGTTTCTTATTTTCTTGGAACGTACGTTCTTCAAAAACTTAACCGTAACGTCAATCGCCGTCGTCCGGTTTTCTAAAGTCTGTCTTTTTATTGTTTTTCTCCTCACTAAAGTGTTCTAATTCCCCCCCATTCCCAGTAACCCTTTACGTCTTAGTGGCATTATCGCCTTGTGGGTAAATCATTAAAACAAAATCCTGAACTTCAATCTTTTTTTAAAATTTATGTGGACTTTAGCACCTATTCTTATTTACATGCTTCATTGAGTCCGGATTACACAGGCAATGGAGAGAAGACATAAAATTATGCATTATGATGAGGCTTACTCAAAAAGGTATTCTTATTCATAAAAACCTGGAGAGTTGAGTTAACGGTGGATAACTGCGACATCCGGAATAGGTATGGCACGTGGAACTAGAAAAATCTACCCCCGGTAGACGAAATAAAGAGTTCAGTTTGAAATTCCAATCACCAGAGCGTACAACGACTGAAATGTCTTCAACATGGCAATAATCTTAACAATGTAAATATTAAGTTGTTCTCCCTCCCTATTTTGTTTCAATCATTTCATCACAAGCTACTTAGACACAAGGGGTTGCTGAGTCTTAAAAATATGAGAAAAAACAGTATGAAGGAGAGATAACAATAAAAGAACAAGAACTAAGAAAACAAGCCAGTAATAAGCACTTCTTGGTACATCACCTGTATTAATGTAAGCCTACTGCTAGATTGGTAACTAGGTCTCACCGCCTTACTATTGAGCTAGCTAGATGCAAACGTATTATAATAGTTTCTTTTCTCTCAATTCTCGACTGTGGAACTCTCTACCATTTTATTTTTTTTTTTGCTTCCACACCACCTACAAGCTTCTAAAACTTAAATGCAACGCCAATCGCCATCATCTGTCTTCCTGAAATCCGTTCTTTTATTGTCCTTCTTACTCACTAAAGTCTTCTTATTCTCCACTCCCTGTAACCACCTTGTATCTTAGTGGCATTATCGCCTTGCCTGGGTTGAAATGATTAAAAACAATCTCCCTGAAGAAATGAAGGTTAATAACATCATGACATTGAAGAGTTCTGGGCCATATCACGAAATGCCTGCACTAATCTCAGGCTGAACATGGAAATCGACTGAATGCCGAGAAAAATACTACAGAAAACAAGACTCGCTTGTTTGTCGACACCAATTACCAGTTTATAAAAATAAGAATGCCAGTCGTTTCAGGTTGGCTATTGCAGTACGTGATTTCCCGTTGCCAGCTGACGTTCACATTAAACACTCAGGGTCCTCATATAGACAGCTGGCAATTTCATTCAAATCTCACTTCTTAGTCATAACGTCCCATTCTTGGGCTCATGTACATTGACTGAAAAGTTATGAACACAAGAATATAAGAAACGGCTTCATTTTCCTCATTCACACACTGATGGAAAAGGTAGCGGCATTGTAATGCACGGCTGGGGTATTCTGGGTTTGTAATAACAATTCTTTGACCCTGAAAGCAAACTTGAACATAGAGTAATCATCGTTGTTGGCTGCACAGATATTGTTTATTCAATCGCATATGAAAGTGACGTTAACGGTAATTGTAATATTAACCGTTTTCTGATAAAGAAACTTTCAGCATTCACTGATCACGTCGTCAGTGCTACTCGAGTAAAGTTTTTCTTCCCTCCCTACCCATCGAGTTGGGATCAATGTGTAGTATTTGTTCATTTCATCTTTAAATCTATCATTAGCATTAAAAATGAATAGAACAGATACTACACTTTGATCATAGCTGTTTCCTTACAAGGAAACATTCGGCATTCATTAACTGAGCAACCAATGCTACTTCCGGTTGAAATATATAAAAATCTTTATATTGAAACAATTTTTTCAGGAAAATAGTGCAGAGTTAAAATGGTGGTGGGGGTCCTTCTTAACTTTTCGTTTGAAGTAGTGTATAATGTTAACACTTTGATTGCCATTATTTCCTTTTCTATCCATTTTAGTTGTTGCTGACGTTGAAAGTTCTCAGATGATGTGGTTTCTGTTTGGTACAATTCTTTGTTCATGATTCTGTAGCGCCAGGTGACGAGGTTCGAAAAGGATGATCCCCTCCAAGACCTACGGAAAAGCATGGCAACAAAATTCTTCCAAATTGGAAAACTGGAGAAATGCATTATTCCTACACCATTTTTTTAATGCCCGACTAATTTATATATTATGGGCCGTATCCCTTTAGGATATCGGCCTCTCCTAAATTTCATTTTTTTTTCTTACTCTAAGTAACAATGCACTTTCCCATCTTCTTTATCCACTGCCACAAACTCGTTAACCGCTGTTTAACCCTGCTTCACTTGCTTTCAATACGTCCTATGAGTTTTAGATTCTCCAGACCGTCTTTTCTCATTATGTGTTGCCGAAATTTTATGAATTTAGCTTAATAACTATCAGGTTAGAGTTAACAAAATGCAATAAAAACTGTTTACTTACGATTTGTTGGCCTACATAACAAAAATAGGATTTCAAACACTACTTGAATCCCCTTCATCGTTTGTCCTTTTCTCAATCCGCTCTATACCCAGTCATTTCTCTCAGTGTCACTCCCTGTAAGCCCCTGCACACTAGTGGCATTTCCGCTTTGCTTGGGGTGAAATGATTTAAAAAAAGAAAAAAAGTCATCTTCGTATAAAATACTTTCTACCCAAATCCTATTACGAATTTGATTAAAAATCGATAGAAAAAATAAAGAAAATTTTAAAGTTTACTACTTTGATTAACCTTTTCCAGTAATGTTTCTAGAAAATTGTAGATCAATGTTATTTTACGAGTAAAACAAAGTATTAAGAAACAGAAAAAAAATCAGTAGAAACAAACAAAAAAAGTGAATTCTTCTCAAAGAGATTTGAAGGAACGGAAATAGGGTTTTACAGAAGATTGCTCAGAATACCATGGATTGAACATGTGAGCAACGACGAAGTTTTAGAGAAAAAAATGGAAACAAAAACGATATTTATATTTAACATCAGGAAAAGACTATTGGAATTTCTAGGGCACATAGTGAGGAAAGAGGTCTCGGAAAATTTGAGACTCATAAGACAGGCTGAGGGCAATGGAAACAGAGAAAAACAACGCATAACCTACCTAGCGAGCTTGAATGAATGGATGACTGAACAAGATTTAGACGTGAGGACAAAAAGATAAAATTTATTAAAACTAAAAAGGCCAGGAAATTGTTGATAGCCATGATCGACAACGCTCGGAAGGGAAACAGCAGCAGCAGCAGTAGCAGCAGCAGCAACAGCAACAACAACAAGTGTTCTCTAATTATGATTACGTAGGTTATCATTGATATACATAAAGTGCATATGAAAAAAACTATCATCCTTTCTTGCATATATACATTTCAGTCGGGTTTTTCCTTTGACTGACACATGTTTCTTACCCCAAAATTAAGTGCAATTATTTTAAGATCTAGGACCACATTGCAGATTTGGGAGTGTTACCGCTTTTACATAAAAAAATCATTCAAATAATATATTTTATTTGTAAAAAAACATTGTACAATTCTATTAGGCAATGCTTGTTTCTGGTTCACATAATGGGAACAAAATTATTTCTTTACCACTCATTTATGTATATTCATAAGAAGGAGAGAGAAAGTGAGGTAGAGATGAGTATATAGGCGAGGAAAAAAGAAGGAAAAATAAGGGGTGAAGAAAGATAAGAAAAATTAAGAAAGAAAGAAAAAAGAAAAAGAAAGAAAAAGAAACAGATACGTATATGAATGAGGAATCCATACGTATATGGATCCATATACGTATGGATGAGGAAAAAAGAAGGAAAAGGCAAGAGATGATGAAAGAGAACAAAAAGTAAAAAAAAAAAGAAAGGAAAAAGAAAAGAAGGAAGGGAAAAGAAATAAAATAAGAAAGAGACACAAGAAAAGTGAAAAAGAAGCAGAAAAGAAGAAAAAGACGTGGAAAAATGCTAATAAAGGAAGAAAAGATAGAAAAAGAAAGAAAAAGAAAGGCGAAAGAAATAAATAAAAGCGAAAAACATACAAGGGGGAAAATAGAAGAGGAAAAGAAAGGGAGTCCAAAAGGGAAATAAAAAGAGAAAAAAAAAGGAAAGAAAGCAAAAAAGAAAGAGATTGGGGGTGAAAAAGGACGAAAAGAAGGGGAAAGTAAAGGAAGAAAAAGTAAAGAAGAAAAAAGACATGGAAGGAAGAAAGGAAGTAAAGCGATACATCGAAAACAAAAGTGGTGGGAAGGAAAATAAAGGAAGCAAATAAAGAAAAACGGGAGAAGAAATTGAAAGATGAAAATAAAGGAGCAAAAAAAGAATAAATACTTATAAAAAAAAAGTCAATTGAAAAGCCTTTTTCGGCAAGATCAATTAAACTATTAGGAAATCAATGTCACATATTTGTAGTTGTTTTGTGTGTCTTACGTATTAACAGAAGTCGCCGAGTTTGTGATCACAATTCGCTTATTCATAGTTCTTTTCCCCCTTGAAAATCTGTTCGTAGATGAGAAGTAGGCGTTACCTCAGATTACATTTTAATGAGATACGACTGTTATTTTTGTCATCATTTTTATTCATTTTTCATTGGTCGTTTTAAACATCATGAGAATAACATGATGACATCAAAGGAGACTTCATGACCATCTCGCTAAAATTGGTTCCCCGTGTCGGCAGTAGCGTAAATCTCAGACTGCAAATGGAAATTGATTGAAGGCACTAATGTTGGGAAAACTATTTCAATAAACAGGATTCCTTTATTTATCGACAAAAATTCTTCTTCTTTTATGTGCCGTGTCTTTTCAAGACGTTGACGATTATAGCTCTCCACAATTTTCTGTCTTTTGTAGATCTTAATTAATTTTGTCTTTTTGTTACTCTCTCATAAATCTTATTCCGCCATACATTTACTGGAGCCTGAGGAATTTTACTTCAAATGGTATTCCTGATAAGTGGCAACAATATATTGCAAATTATAGTTAATTAAGATACAATAATTAAAATGTAACAGCAATTTATTTTTACGAATAAACTTGATAAGGAAAGATAGAAATTATTTATTACTCAACCTTATAAATACGCCATATTTTCTCGTTCCGTCATCTTCAAATCATCAGTTGTTTTCCTCCATGGAAAAATCATTTTAATTTTATAATTTATAATTCCTCTTCTTCTATGTGTCGTACTTTTCGAGGAATTGGAGATCATGGCTCTCCACAATTTTCTCTCCTTTGTAACTCTTAATAATTTTTTTCTTTTTGTTATCTCTCATAAACCTTATTCCACCATACATTTACTCAAGCTCGCTATGTAGGTTAAACGTTATTTTCCTCTTGCCTTCAATCTGCCCTGTGAATATCAAATTTCACAAACCCTCTTTCCTCATTATGTGCCCTAGAAATTTAAATAGTCTTTTCCGGATGTTCAGTATAAATACGTAACATGAGTAACGACGAATTTTTAGAGAAAATGAAAACAAAAAGGGCGTTTATGCTTAACATCAGGAAAAGACAGTTCTTTTAAAAATGCATGAGCCAAAAACATGGCATTAGTGTCGTACAACGAGCAACTACTGACATAATCAACATGTTGACGTTCCGCAATACTTCAAACCAAAGGGTAGGAAGGAAACCCCCATCAGTACTGGAAAGAGTGACAACCGTTACTAAACTTGAGATGTCTATTTTAAAAAATAATGTTTTAAGAGAAAGATTTTATAAATTTCAATTTATTATTAGCACTGGCTGTTCAGAGAATGAATGCCTATTGTTTCCTTATAAGGAAACGTTTTATATTACCATTACTATATTATAAGCGTAGGTTCTATTGAAATAGTTAATTTTCTCGCCCTTCTTACATGTGGAACTTTCTTCCAATGTTTTGCTTTTTTTGCCGCCTACAGTCTTCAAAAATTTAAAGATAACGTCAATCACCATATTCTGTCTTCCTGAAACAAGTTCTTTTATTATCATTTGTTGTCCTTTCTCCTCACTAAATTCTTCTCATTCTCTTTCACTCACAATAACCCTTGCATCTTCGTGGCATTACTGTCTTGCTTGGGATGAAATGATTAAAATAAGTTCTCACTGAAGCCAAAGCTAAGCTAAAACTTCGTCGTTACCATGAGTAACGGTGAAGTTTTAGAGAAAATGAAAACAAAAAGGACATTTATACTTAAAATCAGGAAAACAGTATGGAAATGTTCAGTTCATGGCATTCTGAGCATTCTTCTGTAGAACGACATTTCTGTTTCTTCATATCTGTTTTTGTCGTCTGTGATGAGATTGTTAAGTATTCGCTAAAAATAAAGAGTGCTATCCATTTCAGATTAGATATTGTAGGACGCCATCTTACGTTGCAAGCTACTATTTATATTCAACCTTCTTTTTTCTTCATTTCCGCTTTAAGCACCAATAGCTGTTACGCTACATCCATGTCCGCAGAAAGAAATCGACTGTCACTTTAAAAAATTACCAATCGAAATAGACGCTTTTTGCCTAGGCTAGTGCACCGAGCTTTAGCTTCAATGAGAATTGTTTTGTTTTTTTTTCAACCCAAACAAGGCAATAATGCCACGAAGATGCAAGGGTTATTGGGAGTGAAAGAGAATGAGAAGAATTTAATGAGGAGAAAGGACAATAAAAGAACAGGTTTCAAGAAGACAGAAGATGACAACTGACGTTACCTTTAAATTTTTGAAGATTGTAGGCGGCAAAAAAACAAAAAATTGGAAGAGAGCTCCACATGTAAGAAGAACCAGAAAAACTATTATAATAGAACATACTATTATAATATAGTAATGATATTATAAACCGTTTCCTTATAAGGAAACAATCGACATTCATTCTCTGAACAGCTGGTACTAATGTTGATTGTTGATTGAAATTTATAAAATCTTTCTCTTAAAACATATTTTTTCAGAAAAATAGGTTTCTCGAATTCAGTAACGATCTTTCTAGTGTTGATAGGAGTTTCCATCCTACTCTTTTGTTTGAAGTATTGTGGAACGTCAACATCTTGATTATGTTATTAGTTGCTCGTTGTACGACACTAATGCCATGTTTTGGCTCACCTGATTTGCTCATGCATTTTTAAAAGAACAGTTCTGTTTGAAATCTGAGCATCCCTACCAACAGACCATAAAACATAATTCTTCGTGGGAAAACGAAGACAGAATGTTCAGAGACATTCATCTCAACTGTAATTCTAATTCCCGGAATCAAGAAAAAAAAATGAAATAAAATAATAAATATTTTTAAACATGTTCATAAAAAAAAAATCTTTTAAATGATACAATGGACTATTACTGAGTAATATATATATATATATATATATATATATATATATATATAGTAAACAGACGTGAACACTTAGAGGCGACAGTCTGTTTCATGCTAGATGCAATCGTCAGGCCACGAGTGCTGTTATTTTTCTGGGCTATTTATATATATGGGTCAGTGGTGCATTTTGGGAACTCTCTCTCTCTCTCTCTCTCTTTCTCTATCTCTCTCTCTCTCTCTATATATATATATATATATATATATATATATATCCCGTTTATACGTTATTCTTTTTTATAGATATAAGATTCTTTCAGTAAATGTTCTGCTTTTTAATTAGACAGTATTAATTACATTTACTGGACTGAATGTTCGATAAATTTCGTAGAAAATATGTACTTCTCCGACAGTAATCGAACCTGTAACCCCAAAGTGAATCATCATTTGATCTGATATAAAATCGATTTGAAATGTCACTCAGTAGAAAGCGTTCTATATCATATAAACAGACACGTTCCAAACCTGAGGCACTGACCACAAAATACAGACTGCATGACATTTATAAAGATGATGTTTTATATATAAAATGCAGAAAGTTTCAGCAAAGTTGTAATTTCTATTCATGACAGGAGTGTTTATATTATTCTAATGCAAGTTTTTTAAAGTGTAGATGAATTGTCATTTCTGAAGGTTTCCGTTGCTCGATATCCTCACATAGTTCATGCAATTATTGTCCAATCAAATTTTCAAGTTTTACCCTAAATTTTGGTTATAAAATAACTAGACTTATAGAACAATATATAACGAATTTACGTCTCATAGTTACAAACTTTACAAAGTACTAACCTCGAGAAACGTTCTGCTACGAATAGTAAAAATCTCTACTTTTCTTTTTTATCCTGAAAATATTGGAAGAATGTTCATGTAGGCAAATAGTTATCGACGCGGCAAAAGAAATTAGCAGATCTAGTTCAACTTCCAGCCTGGTATTTTGCATTCACTTTCGCGTAAATGACCTTTGGAAATGCATTTATCTTGCGTTGTTCATTCATTAGAACAATACAGAGCAGTGCAAACTCTAAGGTATGTTTTTCTATCCTATGAATCCTATCAAGTACACATAAATCAGATTAGACTAAGTTTTTTAGCTTTGGATAGCAGCCGGACTAGAAGAACCACTACTGTAAATTCACAAATTCCCTTGGGAAAAGTGTTCATGTACAAATTTGTACAAATGCTCTTAGGGAAGTCATGAATCAGGGAAGACTTGGCTCAATATGCATGGGTGGCTTCTTTTTCTTTTCTCATTGATTGACTGATTTGCTTTTTGCGGCTTATCAATTTTATCCAAAGCAAGACGCAATAGGTTACTGAGAGTGAAAAAGAGAGTGAACTTTTGAAAGAACCAGAAATCCAACCCTAAACAGGATGCAACCTCTACTCCTGTTCAATACACAGGGTAGGAGTGTGAAGTGGGTGATAGTCGAGCCTATCGGAGACAGGATGACAATTCAAAATCGTGAGAAAAGACAAAGGGAAATCTTTCCACTATCATTTCCAAGTAGTCATTGCAATTCACAAATAATAAATATAAGTAATTTTGGAATGTCTATATTCGCCTACCTCCTGGAAGGAAATGTCATATAAAACAAAAAAATGCAAGATAATATCTGAGTACATTCATCCTTGTAGAAGATTTGGGGATTTTTCTGTACATTTTTGTTTTAGTCGAAGGAAATGTATACTTTTTCGGAAAATAGAGCATTCATTGAGTGAATTTGCTCGCAAAGCGCCATTTTTTTTATTGTTTTTATTTTCTTAAAGCGACGCCCTAGATCAGACTTTCTTTTTCTTTTGCTTTATACCCCTATTTGGATTTCTTTTATAACAACACGTTTTAATTCAAGGGAAAGATAAGATGAGGCAAGAACAACGAAAGGGAGACATTTTTATCGTCATTTCACTCTTCATTTTAGTGGCAATAAAGCTAAAACAATTTGTTTCTGCTTATGTTGGGAAATTTACACTTATAACAAAAAATGTGATATTTAAAATTATCTATCAAGACAGCTGGCACATTCTGTTCATATCTATTTATCTATGTTCAAATACACACACACACACACACACACATATATATATATATATGCGTGAAAATACATAGAAAGTTCTTTAGTATTTTTGTTATTATTTTTTAAAAATAGTGCTCGATACAAAAGTAGAGCCTAAATATAATTATTTATTTAAAATATGATTCCATCTCTACGTGAGTGTTCTGATGTTTCAAAAAACAAGAGCCGAAAACTTCAATATATATATATATATATATATATATATATATATATATATATATATATATATATATGTATATATATATCGTTGTAACCTAGGAAGATATACTGAATGAGGAGGTTGTAAATAAAATAGTAATCATTATAGCATCAGCATAATAAAAATACTTGCCAGCGGCGTAAAGTAGGTAAACCACTGCTAGTGGTGGACAAGTTAGATAACATATTACCCTCACTTACAATAGTGTCCAACGTATTTATGAGGATTAAGCCACACCC
This sequence comes from Acanthosepion pharaonis, assembly GCA_903632075.3. Taxonomy (NCBI): domain Eukaryota; kingdom Metazoa; phylum Mollusca; class Cephalopoda; order Sepiida; family Sepiidae; genus Acanthosepion; species Acanthosepion pharaonis. Next base: position 2,264,408 of record CAHIKZ030005407.1, on the reverse strand, counting down.
ATTAGTGTTCATAGGTACGGTATATAACACATAAAAAGATGCACACGCGACTATATATGTATATATCTAATTATATCGTTATCACCGAACGGACCACCAGTCACGATGAATGGATGCCCTCTGGCGAAGGCCGCGTGCATTGAGAGAATATTGGGCCTTACACGCACCCCTGAGCTCAATAGGAACTCGTACATACGATCCATCGCTAACAACGCAGGACAAATGGTCGGTTCACTGTACCGCACCAATAAATGCCTGACTCCTTGTGCTATGCTATACATTTACAAGAGCCAGATGAGGTCTAAAATGGAGAAAAGCCGTCATATTTGGGTGTGAGATGGCCAGTTCAAACATTTCAGTTTCGATAGAATTCAAAGACGTTTCAGAATTCTTTTATATATATATATAATATATATATATATATATATATATATATATATATATATATATATATATATATATATATATATATATATCCGTTGGTATATAATGTGTATATATAATAATGTATAATATCCCTGTGCCGCGCTAGGAAAATTTTTCTTCCCGGAATCGATCCTTCAAATTTACAAATCAACCATTCGCCCTTGCATGGAGTATTGCTGCCATATATGGTCTGGAGCCCCTTCTGTTTGCTTCGGGTTTCTTGATAAGATCCAGAGATGGATATACAATGCAATTGGCCCTGATCGGGGATCTTGTCTGCAGTTGCTCTCTCACAGACATGCTGTCGCCTCTCCCTGTCTTTTTTACAAATACTTTCCTGGTAATTGCTCTAATGAGCTGCTTTCGCTGGTTCCCAGGCTTCATGAATTCAAGCATCATACGAGGCTGACATCCCACTCTCACCCTTTCACTGTTGAAACTGTTAAATGTAGCCGTCTCTTCAACTCCAATAGCTTCATATCTCGCACCTCTCGCCTGTGGAACTCCCTTCCTTTTTACTGGTTCCCTGATAGCTATAATCTCTAACTATTCAAATGTAATGTCAATAGACATTTCCAGTTGCCTTGATCTATCCACTATCCTTCTCTTCATTTTTTCCTCTATCACTCCTATCTGCTCTCGCCACAAATCCTCTGTAACCCCTTGCGTGCTCGTGGCTTCCAGCCTTGCTTGGGGTGAAATGCTTATAAAAAAAATTAAAATAGTACATAAATACTTGAAAGAACGATAGTGGTTACTGAACTTGGGAAACCTATTTTCCTGAAAAATTGTTTCATGAAAAAGATTTTAGAAATTTTAACAGACTGATTATTCGCCCAATAAATACTGAATCTTTGCTTATAAGAAACTAATTACCATTAGTGATAAGTAAAACAGATACTACAATTTGATCGCAGTCCGATGGTCAGAGAGTGAAGAAATGTTTAAATCGAGCAGCACTACCATTACCCTATCAAACGGGCCTTGTGTCAGATTCTACCACCGTGGGGAGGTGAGTAAAAACTGACATTCAGATTAATCACATAATCACTGCCCATGACGTATATTTTCGTTGTCTTTGAATAAACTAAGAAATAAATTTTCTACACTTCTGGTCATCTGAAACTTTCAGAGTTTATATGACCCTATTTCATTCACAATCTATAAAGATATGAACGGCATTTAGAAACGTCCCTCGCACAGACGAAATATCTGACTGTCAATGTCAAGAGAGAGAGAGAGAGAGAGAGAGAAAGAACAGTTTATAGAGAGAAGAGGTTACAGTAATAAGGCGTTCTCGTGTTGCCTTTTTTTAATCACGTGATCGTCTCTAGTTGAGCCTGTAAAAGTGTTGAATGAGTGGGCGGTATAGATTTACTCCTTGAAAACCTGGAAATAAATAAAAGTGAAGGGTCATCAGGTCGAGTCAAAGGGAATGATTTCAGATTAGGCGTTGCGAAGAGAGACGAGTAAAACTTGCCATTCTCAGTGATTGGGTATTTGTTTACCATTCAGAAAGTAACATGCTGTTGACATATTTGTCTAGTTGAAAAGTTCCTAATACCAATACGACATCCAGTAAGAATTGGGGGTGGTTTCATTCGATTTGATGTGGAGGAAATCGGAGTCAACCTTTTTTTCTTTTTCTTTTCTTTTTTTTTTCTTTCAGGAATAAACTTAATGATCTGAAAATGGTGGGGTTATTTGAAACATTTAAATGTTATTTCGTTTGTCTCAGCTGATATACGTTAAACTGTTTATAAGTTATTTAAATTCTTTTAAATAGAGTTTGTTTCTGCCATTAAGTACTCCAAAGAAAACTTTTACATGTTCCTTTTTCTTTTTTCCGTTCATTTTTTAAACGTCATCTCTTTTCAGGGCAGATGTTAACATGCCTCTGTAAAAATTTTATTCTTTATTATATGTGAACTGCCATATATTCTTGGGAAATATAGTGGAGTGGTTTTCCGTTGCCTTCTCTACGGTTGGGAATTCAAAGTTTTCTTTCTTTAAGACTGGATGCCGAGTTAAAACTTGTAATGAATTTTTAACATAACCCTACGTACGTAAGGGAACATGGCTCTCCATTATTTCCTTATATCTGTGAATTGGCATGATTTATTGAGAAGGATACTTGATAGTTTCCATTGAATAATCTACGGTTTTGAATTCAGTTTTCTTTCTCCTCGAATGACTAACAACCGAAGCTAGAGATACCAATCTAATCTGCTATTCAACCCATAGGTGGAGACTGGAGAAAAAACTGAATAGTGCCTTAATCAAAGGCATCTGAGCGAAAATGGACTTAACAAGCTACCCTGGAATTTAAACTCTGCTCGCCTATTCCAATTAGGATATTCATTACACTCTTATACGCTCGCCTTCCACCTGGCTTTACTCACTGTCATTCCTCTCTCTCTCTCTCTCTCTCTCTCTCATATATATATATATATATATATATATATATATATATATATATATGTGTGTGTGTGTGTGTGTGTGTGTGTGTATTTAGGCAGCCATCCTTCTTTCATGCACATTTCATTGAATATGAGTCAAGGTGCTTTTATTTAGTTTTTTATACAATTTCTTATGCGATCTAATAATTTTTTTTTCTTTTCGGATGATAAATTATATAAAATTGTCCGAATGTTCTTTTATCCGAGCGCTTTTGACTATACATTTAGCCATTAAATATATATATATATATATATATATATATATATATATATATATATATATATATATATATATATATATCCAGTATTAAATTGGAATTCCTCTTAAAGGAACTTATCGCCTACTTTGTCTTAAAATCTGGGAAAAATAGTTTGATTACAGAAAACAGTTCAACTCAATTCTTGGAGATTGCTGATAGAAATGCTTATTGAGGTTCAAATAACGAAGTAATCGTCTTTATTTCACGATGCGTGCTTTGAAGTCTGCTAAAAGATAAATTTGGGGTTTTCCTCTAAATAATATTACTACAAAACAACCTGCAAATACGTGTATATATATCTGCATATCTGTTCTGGTCCAAGGGGATATATTTTTGGACATAGAACAAATTGAATTTCTCAACATTAACCACACTCTCTCGTCTTTCGCTAACATTGTAACGTATCAGCGAGCAAAGTCGTAGATTATGAAACACAAACCATGGTCTGCCAATACCGTCTTCAAGATCATAGGAATGATGTGAATTCGCTCGTATATACAGAGAATTTTTTTTATTTGACAACGCCTTCACTGTTTATTCACTGAAACCAGAGAAAACAAGAAAGAAAGAATTAAATTTAATTTGCTTTTGTCTTCCTTTTTTTATTATCGTGTGAAGTGTCATGACGGTTACCAGCCAAGTCGATGGAATTGCACGAATGCCTTGGAAAATAAGCGCCAGGTTTGTAGGGAAAAATCTATCAACACTTTACACATACTTAATATAATACAGTATCAGAAACTATATTGATATTTAATATAATGATATATAAGGAATGAGTTAAAATATTAGATTGAGTCATAAGGTAATTTACGTTTTTGGAAACCAATTGTAATAATGAATGTATCATGCTAATTAATTAATACGTGATAGTTAAGAATAAATTTGATGCTCACTATAGAAAGAGGCACAGTAGAGAAATGGATTGCGGCTCGGATTAAGAAATCGGAGAACCGCGTTCGAATTTAAGTCGAGTTCATTGAATTCATTTACGTGCTAATACCCCTGGGAATTATATGTATCCAAGTTTTCTTTCCTCAACTCTGTATAAATAGTATAACAGACTTGGTTCTATAACCTTGGGATCCTTCTTAATGCTATGGGTAAATAGTTGACTTGGGTGGCAAGCAGTTTAGGAAAAGGAACAATATTCTGAATTCAAACATGTATGCAACCCAGGCGAAGCTATGAAGCTAAAGAAATGATCATTTGCATTGACTCGATGATCTTTACTACGGTCGACGCTAACATGTGATTTTTGCACGGCAGTGGCAGCGTACACCGTGGATTAAAGAACAAATGCTGTTCTTCTTCATGACAACACAAGACCGCTTAAAACAAGAATAACACAGGAAAAAAAAATTAATTTGCTTTTTCTGTTCTACCCCCACCCAACATATTCAACTAACCTTGAACAAATCGATCATTACCTTTTTCAATCACCGCAAAACGCTCTAGTAGTGGGGGGGGGGGGTTCTCTAATGAAAACAGATGCAAGACTTCGTCTCAAACGTTTTCACATCAAAACCTAGGAAATTTTTCACAAAATTTATCGAAGAAAAAACATGATAAGTGGTAACAAATGGTGCAAATAATGACGAATATATAATTGAAAGACATATAATTGTACTTTATTTTCTGGAGAATAAAGTTGATAGATAAAAACGCAAATTATTTATGAGACAACCTAATAAAAATAAATTAAAAGTAGTAATTAAAAAATATCTGCTATAAACATTATCATCCTTAATAATGTTGTTTACACGTATGATTCCGTCCAAACATCATTCTGTTCGTTTTATTTATCTTCAAAATGTGAAATGGTTTTTATAGATACGCAAACCATATGCGAAAAGTGAAGCTTCATTTATTTTAAAAGAGAAAGGACGCTTAGATGAGGAATAAAGAATTTGTTTTACTTATGTTGTAAGAGGTTTCGACTGCCTTGGATTCAAAGGGCAGTTTTATTTATTCTATGAAGGAAAAGGAGTGACATTCCGCTTGCTAGTAAAGAAAGGCTTTAATTATCTTATATGCAAAAGGAAGGATACTTCATTCGTTATGAAAATATAAACGCAGGATTCAGTTCTTTTCTTAGAAAATGGAGGAGATTTCTTTCATTAAAAAAAAAACTTCGTTCATTATTGTGAGATGATGAAAATTTCATTTATGTTTCCGGTAATGGTGACTTTATTTCGCTCTTATAACAACGTTTCGTTTCGCTGCCAGAGGTTCATCTTTTTTATGTGCCGTGTTCCATAGCTCTCCACAACCTCGTATCCATTGCAGCTCTAAGCAAGGTTTATCCTCTTACTATCCTACCCAGTCCCTGTTCCCTCATCTATTTACTCAAAAGCGTTAGGCAGGTTACACGATATTTCTCTTTGCCGCTCTTGCCTTTAACATGTCCTCTAAGTGCTCAATTATCCAGGCCATATTTCTTCATTATGTTGTCCAGAAATTTCAAATGTTTCTTTCTGGTTCTTTTTGTTATCGTTTGCCTTAAAAATTCCTCGTTGCTCGCATGTTCTTTCCATGTTATTTCCCAACATCCTTCTGCAGAACGTTGAAACACCGATTCCTGTACGATCACCGATTCCTGTACGATCACCGAAGTTAAGCAACATCGAGCCTTTTCATTACCTAATTGGGTGACCGCTTAGGAATAACAGGTGTTGTAGGCATGGATGTGCGGGTGGTGTAATGGATAATGGCTCGGAATTATTAATCGGAGAGCCGAGTTCCAATTCCAGTTGGGTTCGTTATATTCACTTACGCGCAAACACTCTTGGGAAAGGTATGAATCTACTTCTATACTTACTGCCCACCTATGGGTTAATATCACTAAATCATTATTATCTAAACAAAATTCTTACAATGTAAAAATATTTTCTTGCTTTCAGTTCAGTTATGTGCCATGCATGATACACGCTTAGGCGATCATGTATCTTTCGATACATGACTGACGAGGCAGATTTTTTTTTACCACAGTAGGTTGCCATTTCTTTCTGTGGTGGACCAGTTGCCATCCAAGACTATAAAACCCGACCTATCCTGCTATTTACCCATAGCTGGGGTGAAGAAGCGGATTTATACTTTTCCCAAGGGTATTAGCAGGTAAGTGAATGTAATGGATTCGAATGGAATTTTATGAAATAACCTGTAAATGGTTGATTAACCGTAGAAAGCAAATCAATCTTCTGTAGAACGGCATCTCTATTGTCTCATGACTCCTCTTTTTTGTTTGGTTTTCTAACAAATTTTTCCTGTTTCCTAATACTTTCCTTAGATGTTGGAAAGCATCTTGCGCTATTACAATTCGCCTTCAAATTTCTGTCATATTTTCGTTGTTTATTAGTATACTTCCCACATGAGTAATTTATATACTTGTTTGATGCTGACGTTTTGAATTCGCAGCTTCTAGTTTGGGTTTTTCCTCCGACTAACGACTATCCATTCTGTTTTCTTACGACTGAGGTTTAGTCCTTTCTTCCCACTTTCCTTTACTACTTTGTCAAGGAGTTCCTTTACTTTTTTCAGCAACAGGTAGCTAAAACTGAGTCCCATAATAATGCATTTTTGTAGGACTCTTACGTCCGCCTCACTCACGGTAAATGATAAATAAAAGACGCAGACTTGTCTTACGCCCCTTTCTATTTTTGTGTACATACTCAATTCTTTTTCTATCCGTTTGCAAGGGTTTTGCTCCCAGGAAAATTCCAGATTATTCTAATATCTTTCTGTTGTAGCATACCTACGGACGATAATGGGGTGCCACCATTCCCATAAATACAGTTAGTAAATACTGTATGTTGGTCGACAGTTCATTGTGGAATTCACTTGACTCACTTCTAGCAGTTGACTACTTCTTCTACGCGCCGCTGGCTAATCTTATGTATGTTGTTCTTGTCCTAAGTATTATCGATCATTATCAATCTTCGTGCGATTATTCAATTCAGTAACCTTCCCTAAGTTACAAAACTTTCTCAAATATATCAAGTTTTCCGATCAGTTTAATTTTTTTACTACTGTTCACCTTATACAAATCTGAAAGGCCACTCAAGGTAGAGAGTTACTGAATGAAATTGTTGTAATGGCGTAAGAGAAGAGAAGAGGAAAGAGGAAGAGACGCATGTTATCAGGATATGCAGGATAGATAACGACTGCCCCTCGACTTGAAGATTGTAGCAAGAAGGAAAATATCCTCCTCGGGAGTCCTTTCCATATTTCGACAATTCTGTGGAAGAAGCAATCTGATTGGAACTTCCTCCTTACTAATGGAATATAAAGGGAATGAGGATGAGTTAGCCCAGTGTATGTGGCATGGTGGGTCCTAGCTGGGAAGGTCTGAAGTGGTGGAACCAAGGAATGTAGTTTACCCAAATATCTGTTATGAAAATAGCGATAGAGGAGTGATAGGGTAGATAGCGTAGTAAGAAACGACGGAAAATATGACACAAAGATCCGAAAGTGCACTGGAGTGGCGAAAGATGCCTTCCAGAAACTAAGTAATGTATTAAGAAATAGGGAAATTTTGATAGAAGCAAAGAAAAGAATACTAAACTCCCGTGCCATATCTATCTCCTTATATGTCAGTAAATGATTACGGATGAAGAAAAGGCACAAAACTACAGAGATTTGGTTGTAGAAACGAAGGCAAAGAATACCTTGGAGGGGACATGTGAGCAAGAAGTAAAAAAATGCAAAAAGAGCATGTGAGCAATGAAGAAGTAAAAAAATGAAAAGGGTACATGTGAGCAACGAAGAAGTGGGAAAAATGCAAAATTGCACATGTGAACGAACGAAGAAGTGGGAAAAAATGCAAAGGGTACATGAGCAACGAAGAAGGGGAAAAATGCAAAGGGTACATGTGAGCAACGAAGAAGTGGGAAAAAATGCAAAGGGTACATGTGAGCAACGAAGAAGTGGGAAAAAATGCAAAGGGTACATGTGAGCAACGAAGAAGTGGGAAAAAATGCAAAGGGGACATGTGAGCAACGAAGAAGTGGGGAAAATGCAAAGGGTACATGTGAGCAACGAAGAAGTGGGAAAAATGCAAATGGTACATGTGAGCAACGAAGAAGTGGGAAAAAATGCAAAGGGTACATGTGAGCAACGAAGAAGTGGGAAAAAATGCAAAGGGGACATGTGAGCAACGAAGAAGTGGGGAAAAATGCAAAGGGTACATGTGAGCAACGAAGAAGTGGGAAAAAATGCAAAGGGTACATGTGAGCAACGAAGAAGTGGAAAATGCAAAAAGGGTACATGGAGCAACGAAGAAGTGGGAAAAAATGCAAAGGGTACATGTGAGCAACGAAGAAGTGGGGAAAATGCAAAGGGTACATGTGAGCAACGAAGAAGTGGAAAAAAAATGCAAAGGGTACATGTGAGCAACGAAGAAGTGGGAAAAATGCAAAGGGTACATGTGAGCAACGAAGAAGTGGGAAAAATGCAAAGGGGACATGTGGAGCAACGAAGAAGTGGGGAAAAATGCAAAGGGTACATGTGAGCAACGAAGAAGTGGGAAAAATGCAAAGGGTACATGTGAGCAACGAAGAAGTGGGGAAAATGCAAAGGGTACATGAGCAACGAAGAAGTTGGAAAAAATGCAAAGGGTACATGTAAAGCAACGAAGAAGTGGAAAAAATGCAAAGGTTACATATGAGCAACGAAGAAGTGGGAAAAATGCAAAGGGGACATGTGAGCAACGAAGAAGTGGGAAAAATGCAAAGGGTACATGTGAGCAACGAAGAAGTGGGGAAAAATGCAAAAGGTACATGTGAGCAACGAAGAAGTGGGAAAAAATGCAAAGAGTACATGTGAGCAACGAAATAGTAGAAAAATGCAAAGAGTACATGTGAGCAACTGAGATGTAAAAAAAATGCAAATGGGACATGTGAGCAACGAAGAAGTGAAAAAAAATACAAAGGGGGCATGTGAGCAACGAAGAGGTAGAAAATGCAAAGGGTACATGTGAGCAATGATGAAGTAAAAAAAATGTAAACTGAAATAAATTTACTTGAACATTTGAAAATGTTAGAAGCAATTGTGAGGAAAGACAGTTTGGAAAATTTGACGCTTACAAGATATCTTGAAGATAAGAAGAACAGATCAAACCTACATAACCTAGATTAACCTACATAATAAACTTGTGTGAATGAATTGACAGAACGGAGACAAGAGTGATGGCAAAGAGTCAAATGTTGCTTCGAGCTACAATGGACAGGAAGTTGTGGAGAACTGTGGTCGCTCACGTCATGAAGTGACACGGCACATAAAAGAAGAAGAATGTATTTTGCAACAATGTATGCGTTGCTGTGAATTAATCATTAACATCACATTTAGTCAGCTTAAATTACTCTGGTAGGAGCTTAATACTGAAACATCCAAAAATGTGTTTAAAACAGAAATTTATCAGATTTTCTTTTTGCTGTCATCTAAACGTAATAAATACAATTATTCGTTCGATTAAACTGACTGTGTTGTGTGATGAGTTTGATTCCTACTGTTGGATTTATAAATGCAATCTGTCCGTCATTTTCTTTTTTCTTTGCCCTGTCCCCTCAGGACGTAGGCGTTCATGGCTCACCCCAATTTCTTGTCTTTTGGAGCTATTAGCAAATTTTTCTTTTTGGTATTTCTCCTAAACCCTGTTCCGCCATTTGTATAAAAATGGGATATATGCGCAACGCTGATCATGTCACTTTACTTCTAAACAGGCCAAAATTTATATTAAAATTTAAAAGATTGTTTTTGATTATTTCATTTTCAACATCAGTTTTACTGGTTGAGAAACACGGTTGCAAAGTTTTACCTACGTCGTTAATAGTCAGTTTTTGCAGTTTCATAATTTCTATATAGTAATTGTCCTGATGAACTTTCCTCTATAGTGCTTAGACCTTATGAATTTAAGCGCAGAACTAGATTGACGATAAGGTCTCACCATTTTACAGTTAAAATAGCTAGATGTAACCGTAAGTTCTATGCTAACAGTCTCTTCTATCGTACTTCTCACTTGTGGAACTCTCTTCCAGGTTCTTGCTTCCGAGATAACTTGGATCTTCAAAAAATCTAAATTCAATGTCAATCGTTATCTTCTGTCTTCTTAATTCTTGTTCTTTTTTTTTTTGTTCTCTCCTGTTAGTAGTGTTTTATTTTCAATATTATCTAACCTTGCGTCTTAGTGGCTTTATTGCCTTGCAACGATTAAAAAAAATGGAAAGTAGTTGTTCACTAATATAATTGTAAAATCTTATTTACCACACTCGGCTTCCCCTACCACAAACAGGTGGCGTCTTTTGATAGACTGTTCATCATGACTTTTATATGGATTCGTAATCTTTTCGGATGAGTGAAAGTTAATTGCTGTGAAATATTTATAGTTAATCCTGATTCTCACTGACTGTTGCAGCGATTTTTCAACGAATGTCAATGGCATCTTGTTGATGCAGGGTGTCTATCGTGGAGTAATTCCTTGGAAATTAATCTCGCAAGCCATATATCGTCAGTTCAGTTGTGTATACCAGTGATTCAAATTTGATCCGGAGACAACCTGGCTTAGACATTTGAGGGCCTGCCATAAATGTTCAGTTGTGCACGCCAGTAATTAAAATTTGAGCCGGAGACAACCTGGCTTAGATATTAGAGCGCCTGCCATAAATGTTCAGTTGTGCATGCCAGTGATTCAAATTTGAACTGGTTAAAGCCAGGCTTAGACATTACAGCGCCTACCATAAATGTTTCATCAACGTTTCGCTTTGTCTCTTTTTACTGGGTGCATCGTTATTTTGGCTCAAGGCCAAACCAAACGATGTTTTTTGATTGATTTGTTTTTTACGTTTTATCAACCCTTTGTAGATTATTTAAAGCCGAAATATATTGCTGATTGAATCAGCCGTTTACAGTACCCGGTGTTTCCAAGCAGTGCCCCATCTAAGTACTGACCGGGCTCGACACTGCTTAACTTCGTTGAAATCCCTTCAGTGTTTAATTATTTTTAGGGTGTTCAGTAACAAGCGGTTTTCGCAAGTTTGATCCTCAACTTCTTCTTTAAAAATAAGGCCTTTTGCCAAATTGTGGTAAGTTTTGTAAATACCTACGTTTGTCATTAACAATATATCCCCTGCTACCTCAGGACGATCACGGCTCTTCATGGTCCTGAACAGTTTAAAATTCTAGAGACAACCTTGTCTACCCTGCTATTTATCCTGATTCCAATTTCGGTGACAATAACACTTACGCTATCCGCACAACACATTCTTCCCTACTAATAATTGATTCTTAGTTTGTCTCCGTTTTATTATTTTTGTTTTCTATCGCATAATACATAACGAATTTTGAAACACCGTGAATATATATATTCATTAATCTTTCATTATTTTATCAGTTTGCTACAGCTTATTATTACAACGTTTTATTGGTGTACTGTGACCCGAAACGATCTTCATTATTACTGTTATTTTATTGTTAGTTTTAATCCTTGTCATTCCAATTGTTTTTATCCCTACAAATAAGATCCATACTTTCTTCATTATTATTTTTATTTTTAATAATTTCACCCCAATCAACGTGGACATTCCACTAGTAGGCAGGGGTTGCATGGAGTGAAAGTTAAAGAAAAGACTGAATATTGGAAGGATTGAGAAAAAGACAAAAGTTGAACGGGATTCAAGAAGATCGAAGACGGTGACTGACGTTGCATTTAAATTTTTGAAGATTGTAGTTATCAGGGAAGCAAGTAAACGGTTCCAAGTGTTCCAAGGG